>JAYESA010000003.1:110206432-110511432 GCA_036927795.1 Iris macrosiphon
CAATTATCAAGCTAGTTAGGCTTGTATATCTATTTGATTTATAATATGTATATAAGTACTTGATTAATATATATATCTTTAGTATGTTATATATACTTTAGGTATACTTGTTAGTGTGTTGGGTGTGTGAACATTTGTGTACACATTTGTGAGTGTCTTTGTGTTCAGTTAAGTGACAGATTGTGTTTGGGACCATGATCCTATGGGTTGGGGTTTTAGTTATGAGTGATAGAGTTGTAGGGTTATACATTAGGTGTATGTATCATATATGGTAGTAAGTGTGTAAGTGTGAATTATTAGGGAGCAAGGAGTGTCAGGTGCACTGATACTTAGAGTATCAGAGCATGGGGGGAGAGCAGTTGTTGTCAGGTTTTTGGTCTAAAACCATGCAAGGAACAGCAGCTACTTCGTAACAGCAAGTATATGTAGATAAGGGGAGAGCACTGCACACAGTGCACTTTGTGCACTACTCTGTGAACAGATCTGGTGGCAGCAGCAGCTGCCAATACTGCTATTTTGTTAAGCAGTTGTAACAGCAGCAGTAGTGTAACACCATGTTCCGTTCTAGCGGACTGCCGACTCAAACGGCAAAAGTGCAACTGTCCCGACCCGCTTTGCCTCAAACGAGAAGCAAAAGATATCCAGACTTGTCCCTACAGAAATCCGGCTTAGGCTTTCAGAGGCTCGCTTGACGTATCGCTCTACCGAGGCGAATCATCGCTAAGGTGGGTAGCTACGGTGAACTTGTCTTTGCTTAGCCAGCACACATAAAATCTGGAATATTCATGCTAGTCGCTAGGTGAATAACCCCCTGCATGCTAATAAATCCAACGCACCTAGCTAAGGAAATAATCCCAACTTGTATTGCTTATGCTAGAACATGAAAATTAAAATACTGCTTATATTCAGACCCTTGCATGCCAAGTCCCCTAACGATCTAACTCTCGGTTTACCTTCGGGCCCGAGCAAACGTGCTGATTATGTTTCTTAGAAACGCATGCTTGTCTGCTTGTAATGTTGCCATGTTTTCATCCAAACCTCGGGAGACTACAAGACGGTATCGTTCGATCGGGATAGATTGAATTAAGAACTCGTCCTCGTTATGGATTTGTTTCTTCGGAATCGATTCCCATATTCAGTGGACCGCGCCCCAAGGATCGGCTTAGCGGCAGAGTCAGGAGGGACCTCTTCGCTGCTATCTTTTATTGCCTCGGTTTTCGATGTCGCTTGTTGCTTTCGTACTTTGAGTTGGTTTTGGGATTTGTTTGTTTTCCTTGAACGGTTTCGATGGTTTTCATTATTTTCGTTCATTGACTTGCACTTCTGTTCCGAGATTGAAAAGAGAGGAAGAAGTATTAATCGAGTTGTTCGTGTGCAGGTGAACGAGCAGTAGGCGGCTTGCGAGCGGAGTCGTGAAGCGCCTCTCCTTCTCCCTTCCAAATCTAAGTGAGTGGCTACCAACCCGATTAGCTAGCCCTGCTTCCAAGCTTCACATTTAATAATCTGCATTCTCCTTTGCCCCGATCAAACGATACCAAGTAATAATAAAAGAAACCAAGATAAAAAAGAAATAGACTTGGTTATTATGCTTGTCAATCAAACCTGTGAACTGTTGCCTTATCGTATGCTGGTTCGTGCAAATGTTCTATGAATTATGCTAAGTATGACACACACCTTGTATTGTGCATAATTGTTCAGGGAGGCTATGCTAAATAAATCATGCATTACTACTTGTCGTGCACTCGTGTTCTTGCAATCGTGTTGCCTCAACTGCATGAATTATTAACTTGTTAATCGTGTTCGATCATGGACAACTTGTGCACAAGGTATAGTTCTGCGGACGGTCGCTGGGGCACTGGCACCGATCCGATCCGGGCGGAACTCGTGTAATAGTCATCGTGTACGGGACAATGTGGCTTGCAGCGCCTCGTGTACTATCGTTGCATGCTATCCTTGTCTCGGACTAGTCCACTATGGCAATCATGCCAGTGATCATCGTGTATATTTAAACCTGTTGTATACTAACTTGTGTCTTCGTGGTAGGGAAGGCATGGTAAGTATTGTGCAGGTAATTCAGACGGTCAGGTAAAATCCACCGAACGGTGGAACGTTCATTTCAGTAAATTCTATATGCTGCTTACTTGTAAATGAACTAAGGCAAGATAGAAACCCACAAATATATATGCTTCATTAAAACAACGTGTTGATTGGTATAGTTAGGCTAGCTCGCCTTCACCAGCATGTTTCGATATGCTGACCCTCGTTGAAACAGGTTCTCCGCACCAAGGTGAACCGAGCGAGGAGCCGAAGTCGTCTTCCCGATCCAGTCCAACTGTTGGCGCATCTTCACCGCGCCCTCGAAGCATTTTGAAGTCAGGAGCTTGCAACTCTTCATACACAAATGCAGCTCCGTGGCAAAGCTATCCTCCAGCCTGGAGGTCTATATCTTTTGAAGTTTAGTAAAGGGATATAATGTACAGGACTGTTATCTCATTTTGAGTCATCTCTTTTGTAAGCCGTTCGGCATATTAGCTAACTCGTTCAAGAGTTTGTAATAGATGTTCATTATCAATAAAGAGAACTTTTTCATGTTTCAAATATGTGTTTCAATTTATCTGCGTACTCTGAATATGTGCTTGCTATGCAAAATACTTTAGTCTTGTGCGGGCGCAACCCCAGGCCCGTACGGCATCACGATTCGGGGGACGCCCCAACGATTCTAAGGAATCGGGTCATGACAGACGGTCACCGGGGCACTGGGGCCGCTCCGATCCGGATGGAACTTCAAGTGTGGTCCATCGTGTGCAGGCGAGTGGTTTGCAGCATATCGTGTACTTGGTTGCATTCCACTTGGCCTAGGACCACATCATGTGTAGTCTATCGTGTGCTGGCGAGATGGTTTGCAGCATATCGTGTACTTGGTTGCATTCCATCTTGGCCTTGGACTACATGTGCAATCCATCGTGTACGGGCGAAATGGTTCGTAGCACATCGTGTGCTCTCGTTGCGTTCCATTCTCGTCTGGGATTAGTCCTTTATGGCTATGCCAGCGACTCATATTCATATAGAAAAGTCATTCTCGCTTAGCGGCTATCCGCGTGTGAGTCATTGTATCGCATCGAAGAACAACTGAGCACACCAAGTATTGTCCCGTTTAATGACTCTCGTGTTGCATATGCTATTGCCTTGGTTTTCATTATGAATGCCCCTGAATGCTTATACATGCCCGTGCTTGAATTAACAATGTTTGCCTTGGACAGGGAAGGCCAAAGGGTAAGTCTCGCCGTATTTTTTCTCATGTTGCACGGCGCACTGCCACACGAATTAGGCTATTCAATGTTTGCATGAAACTGATGCTAAGGCAACTAGAAAGACAACTTAATAGTTGGTGCACGGAATCTGTATTACGTGTTTGGATTTGTCGAGCGGGCGAGTAGCTTCCCCACCAGTGCATTCAATGTACTGATAATCTACCAGTTTGTATGTAGGGTGCAGGAGAACCTCGTTCGGTGCGGATGCCTCCTACGTGCGTGCTAAGGCCAGGAGTTCCCTCTGAAGCCTTGCAACGGTGCGCCCGGAACAGAAGCACATATACAAGACATAATGTTAGAACATAGCCCGAACTCGCCTGAACATCGCATGTACAATCATTCCACAGTTGTAGCCACTTGGCACGCTTTTACTGTTTCAGAGAGAGAGGCTTGAGCGACTTATAATCTCGGCTATACGCCGCCTGTAACACATATTTATATTAATAAAGAGCTTGATTTACTTCAACTTGTGTTTCAATGCTTCCGCTATATTGTCGACTCAGTGAACCTGTTACCGATCGCCTATACGTTCATGACTCCGCTGCACTCGGACAATCTGTGCGACTATGTGGCTTAGAACTCGATCGTTCCGTGGGAGCGCTGGCGAGGGTGATTCTCGCCTAGCGGGAACGGCCGATTGCCTGCGGGAGATCGAGGCGTGACATAATGGTATCAGAGCCTGGCTTCTACGCCTTTGGACTTCGATTCGATATCTCTGTTTCGAAAGCTCGTTCGTGGGTTATGTGCACGCTTTCTCTCAATGCCTCGATGGAATGTTCCAACAATAAGTCTAAATACTTTCAAAATGCATTTTGAATGTAATGATATGCTTGCTTGTATGCTGTTGTGCTGCGAGTGGCCTTTGTGCCAACCTGTACGAACCCTTGAGAGTATCGCTAGTAGCTTGTCCAATTTTTACTAACTCTAAGTTTGGTTGAATGTATCTATTCGAGGGACGCCTTAAACTAGTGCACCATCCAAGACTTAAGGAAAGGTGAAACTCTAGTGCAAAGACTTCGCTATCACTAAGATGGTTGACGTGTTCACGCTAGAAGTGCACTTCGAAAGTGCGCACGATCCAGTCTAAGCGATATGCTGATTTCGACGCTTGTGCAAGTGAATATCCAAATGAACGAGTACAACGACTTGTCTAGGATAGCCTCAACCCTAGATTACTGCTTGTCCTCAGTAAGTCTCGGGGACGAGACTTTTTCTGAGTTGGGTAGGATGTAACACCCCGTTCCGTTCTAGTGGACTACCGACTCAAACGGCAAAAGTGCAACTGTTCCGACCCGCTTTGCCTCAAACGAGAAGCAAAAGATATCCAAACTTGTCCCTACAGGAATTCGGCTTAGGCTTTCAGAGGCTCGCTTGACGTATCGCTCTACCGAGGCGAATCGTCGCTAAGGTGGGTGGCTACGGTGAACTTGTCTTTGCTTAGCCAGCACACATAAAATCTGGAATGTTCATGCTAGTCGCTAGGTGAATAACCCCCTGCATGCTAATAAATCCAACGCACCTGGCTAAGGAAATAATCCCAACTTGTATTGTTTATGCTAGAACATGGAAATTGAAATACTGCTTATATTCAGACCCTCGCATGCCAAGTCCCCTAACGATCTAAATCTCGGTTTACCTTCGGGCCCGAGCAAACGTGCTGATTATGTTCCTTAAAAACGCATGCTTGTCTGCTTGTAATGTTGCCATGTTTTCATCCAAACCCCGGGAGACTACTACGTAGTCGTTCCGTGCCTGAATGAACCTGCAAGTATCCGGGACCGTTAGATCACCCAAGGCAGCACCGAACCAGGGGAATGCATCAAGGCAAGTCACTCACTGAACGTAGAATCATGGTTCAAGTATATCGTGTAATCGTGTTGCCTGAAATTGGTCAAATAAATCGTGTACTCGTGTTGCCTGAGATTGGTCAAATAAATCACGTACTCGTATTGCCTAAAATTGGATTGACCCTGACTTGCATGTCGCGGACAACTCAAAAATGAGGCATAGTTCCACGGACGGTCACCGGGGCACTGGGCCGCTCCGATCCGGATGGAACTTCAAGTGTGGTCCATCGTGTACAGGCGAGTGGTTTGCAGCATATCGTGTACTTGGTTGCATTCCACTTGGCCTAGGACCACATCATGTGTAGTCTATCGTGTGCTGGCGAGATGGTTTGCAGCATATCGTGTACTTGGTTGCATTCTATCTTGGCCTTGGACTACATGTGCAATCTATCGTGTACGGGCGAAATGGTTCATAGCACATCGTGTGCTCTCGTTGCGTTCCATTCTCGTCTGGGATTAGTCCTTTATGGCTATGCCAGCGACTCATGTTCATATAGATAAGTCATCCTCGCTTAGCGGTTATCCGCATGCGAGTCATTGCATCGCATCGAAGAATAACTGAGCACACCAAGTATTGTCCCGTTTAATGACTCTCGTGTTGCATATGCTATTGCCTTGGTTTTCATTATGAATGCCCCTGAATGCTTATACATGCCCGTGCTTGAATTAACAATGTTTGCCTTGGACAGGGAAGGCCAAAGGGTAAGTCTCGCCGTGTTTTCTCTCATGTCGCACGGTGCACTGCCACACGAATTAGGCTATTCAATGTTTGCATGAAACTGATGCTAAGGCAACTAGAAAGATAACTTAATAGTTGGTGCACAAAATCTGTATTACGTGTTTGGATTTGTCGAGCGGGCGAGTAGCTTCCCTACCAGTGCATTCAATGTACTGATAATCCACCAGTTTGTATGCAGGGTACGGGAGAACCTCGTTCGGTGCGGATGTCTCCTACGTGCGTGCTAAGGCCAGGAGTTCCCTCTGAAGCCTTGCAACGGTGCGCCCGGAACAGAAGCACATATACAAGACATAATGTTGGAACATAGCCCGAACTCGCCTGAACATCGCCTGTACAATCATTCCACAGTTGTAGCCACTTGGCACGCTTTTACTGTTTCAGAGAGAGAGGCTTGAGCGACTTGTAATATCGGCTATACGCCGCCTGTAACACATGTTTATATTAATAAAGAGCTTGCTTTACTTCAACTTGTGTTTCAATGCTTCCGCTATATTGTCGACTCAGTGAACCTGTTACCGATCGCCTATGCGTTCATGACTCCGCTGCACTCGGACAATCTGTGCGACTCAGCAATGGTATCACCCCAACATACATGAACACTAGCAGCTGTGACGCAGGGTTCCGCTCTGCACTAATGGACACAACACCCCACTAGATCTCAAGGACCGTCCCTCAGGGTGCTATCACAATCTCTTCCGAACCGACCGATTTGCAGTATCCCAGGAACCGTTCGAGAGACTATTACCTTGTGCAAAAGTTGTCCGAGGCCGATGCAAGACATGAATTACTATCAAATAAAATATTTGTCACGCCCAGTCCCAAAAATACGTAGTACTATTACACGTAAGCATGTCAGCCTTATGGATATGGAAACTCCAATATATGGAAACCAAATTCACACGTACGCTGTAATATGAATATCAAATCCACAATTGGTATAAACATATGTCACAAGTCATAGGGTACAATCTAAATCTCATCCACGAAAATCAAATATAAATAAATAACCAGTATCTATGAAACTAGATCTCAATATAAGTATCTAAGGATGATAGTTGGGTGGAAACAAATCCACTACCAACTCAAATATAAGAGCAAATACAACATAAGGATAACACAACAAACACCATATAAGATTAGTAGCTAACAATCACGGGCTCGAAGAGAAGACATCATCGAACATATGTAGCCATCCGAATCTGCGCTCCTGCGAATACTCAATAACAGATACACCTGGAAGGGGCCAGGTCCTCAGAGGGATATAACAAGATACATAAAATACATGCCAATAAAGTACTGAAATAAATATCCAATGGTCGCCTAACCGTCTAAGTGAATGCAGTTAAGAACAACTTTTCCCACAAGTGAGCTATCTGGCTGAAAACTGGGATTTGGCATGGTTCTCTTTTGGAGATCCAGGGGCCTAAAAGGCACGTCGTCTTTTGAACGGCGGAGGCCCGCTTGATAGTACATAATATATAAGGGTCATCACCACTCGTATCTCCGGCGGAGAATCCGGACGCACAGGAGAAAAGTGCAAAGGAGCTCAAATGCGGTACTTATTGTTCTCCCCACCCCATGCTCTAAGCATGTCACATCAATGACATAATTTGGTTCATAGCCTATTCTTAGTACCCTAGCCCAATCCTGCAACCAAACAAGGACAATGATGGGACCACCGTACTACAATAGGCTATGTCCATAGACCTTTAATAACTGCTAAGTCTACTAGCATGCAAAGTTTCTAACAGCAGTTATTCCTAACGCACGGCCCACACGTACAGGAGGCCAAATCCTACACGCCAGTCCGTGATATATATGAGACTCACAACTCGTGTAACAACTGTGTCACGGCCAATGAACCTAAAGATGCTACATGATAATGGGGTAGTCTCATAAACAAGGTCAATACAAATACATAAATAAAACATACCGCGACGACACCGTCGCATGCATTTTATATAACAGTTAAAATATATGAACTAAAGACAGAAAATAAAGATGCATGCAATATATGGAATATAAATAACAGTACAATGGCAAGGTATACTTGCCTGGCAAGAAGCTGCAAAATGTAACGTCTAGATGTCCAACACACAGGACCAGAAGCTTATGGCCTTAGAACAAATGTCTCCGGATGCTGAAATAGATATCACCAACATTCTCAGAATAAGCAAATAGCTAAAAAGCACTTCCCTTTCGTCCAATTTGGACACAGAGGTAAAACCGTAATTTTGGATCAAAATGGGGTCCACGTGTGGCCCACTTTGTACCGAAAAATGTGCCAAGGGTAACAGTCTATAAATGGGACAAGTTAGGTCAAAGAAACTCTAGATGTCAATACGAACCCAACGGTATATCCAAATATGGATTCCGATGGGCCGAACACAATTTTGTCCAAAAAGTCAACTGTGGGGCCCGCCAATTGGCGACTTGGTCAACTGTCTCAGAATTGCATGAAAATTGGGTCACAGGACCAGCGCGTTACCACGAGTCCAGTGGCGTAAGTTTCGTCGCAATCTGACTAGGTGCACAAAATGTGTGCGACTTTCGTAAAAGTTGCGACACGGGGTTTATCTGCGGATACGGGCTGATTCCGGCGCGCACACGCTTCCGAATCAGTTTTTGTGAACTTTTACGTGTTCGGTTATGCTGTGCGCACCGTTTGGTACACTTGGTACACGACGGGACGGTCCCGTTTGGCGGAACGCGCTCCGTCTCATAACTTTTGAAAATCTGGAAAAAACGGGTTCGCGGGATTTTCCAATAAATTTAATTCTGTCTACAACAGTTAATAATCTAGGATTATTTAACAGAAATTAAACTAGGTCAAGTGGTCTATGCATACCAAAAAGAATCATCGAATTCGGATCTCTATGGTGGGAGATACGAATTCTGAAACATGGGTGGTCACCGCAGTTTTCTGCGATCCCAGAATTTGGTCTATTTCCGCCAACTTTTGCGCTATTTTTGCCTAGGGTTACGTGTTGTTCGAGGTCTACTAACACACATATATGGAAGAGGGTTAAGGGGTGAGCATACCGGTGAAGACGGGATAGCGTTTGGTTGAGCGAGTCGACGAGAAATAACTCCGGAACACAGGTACCTAGCTGTGGGAATCTGCAGTGCGCGGGGTCGCGGTTGTCGGAATTTGTTTGGACGGCCTGGCGGGGTTCTCTGGCTGCGGTGGCGGCGCTCTCTAGGTTTAGATGGGAAGAGGGAGAGTCTGGATGATTAGGTTTAGAATTTAGAGAAATAAAATTATATATATATATATATATATATATATATATATATATATATAGGGAGAGAGAGGAGGCGAGTATTAGAAGCCGCAGGGTTGGGTGTCTTGGCTGCTGCTTGCTTAAGGAAAGTGGGCGGCTCATTTTGCAAAGGGGGGTCTGCTAGCTAAGGCTGTGGAATGGTTAAGTTGTATAGTGATGAAATTTGTTTGGTTTGCTTTAAGTTGGTAGTAGTAAGGAATAGTTATTAATAATATTATTATTTTCTTTTCTTTTCTTAATCTTTTCCTTTTCTATTTAAATATATACGTGCATATATATATATATATATATATATATATATATATATATATATATATTTGTATATATATATATATATATATATATATATACTCGTAGAAAATTTCAAATTATATTAATGCACACTATTAAGCTAGCAACTGCTCAAGGGGTCTCCTACATGAAATAAATTCCGAAAAATTCCTAATGGTCCCATAAATCCTCTAAGTGCACCAACACCTAAAATAAAAATTATTAAAAATCTATTTCTCCTAAAGAGCCACTAATTACTACAATTAAATTAATAATTAATAATTAAAAAGGGTATATACGGTTTTTAGGGATAGGGATTTTACATTCTACCCAACTTATAAAAATTTCGTCCTCAAAATTAAAATTAAGCCACGATAGAATGTCAAGGATGGTATAAGATTTGCATTGTTTAAAATGCAAGGCTAGGTTTAAAGGAGTGGACGATGTTGCGTTGCACATTCCGAAAATTATGGAAAAAATCCACATGAGCGAAAAATAGGTTTCTTCATGTGTCATGTCCAATAGTGTGGACACCTAAATGCTCTTTTGTATAAAAGCGCCCAACAATTGGAAAATTGTACAAAGATGAGAATTGGATGATGGGCACGTCTACGATAAGGGGTAGAATTTGTAGGAAGGCAGTGACTAGTGAGGTGCTCCAATTATCGAAGCAATGGTAAGGTGCGCTAAGTGATACCATATTGTAAAACTAAATAAAAAATACTGTGTTCTATTTCTAAGTGGATTCGAGCTAGCCTCAGTCTCACTATCTAAGCCAAGTAGGTCTAATTCTTGGGTGAGGGGGTTTCACCATCTAGCCAACTTAGAACAATCTCGTCCTCAAAATTAAAATAAGACATAATTTATTAATCCTTCATGTACAATAAGGCAAGTCAATCGCAATCTCCTTGCGATAATTAAAATCCTAATCATATCCATCGCAATCACTTCAAGGTTAAGATGATCACTGCTCCAATCAAAATTCAACCTATGGTTATCTCTTCTCACTTGTTTCAAATTATCCACATCCAAATTTAAATTAAATCCATATAACATTTTCAAGATTTAAATACGCATATAAATTTTACCTCGCGATCTCCAACTATTATAATCTCCTCTAGAAGTAATTCGAGTCCAATATTATTCCTATTTTCACTTATAATTTTTTTTATATTCTTCAAAAAAATTTAAAATTTCATTCACATCCTCAATATTTTAAATAGGTAGTCCAACCATCAAATTTTAATTCTTAATTTAAATCATCAAATTAAAAAATAATTTAAATGTAATCCACCAATGTTCAAGTCTGAAATTCTATATTTATCCTCCAAATCCAAATGGATGATTTTACCTTCATTATTCAAAAATTTAAATCATGTACTTAAGGTATAAATATTGGGTCCTCAGTATCAAAATTTTTAAAATTTATTAATCCTCATCATCTTAGTCATTCTTCTAAAATTCTCAAAATTAAAAATGGCTTGAACCTCTCCCAATCTAATCTTACTCGATCACAATCAAAAAAAAAAATTCTCTCGAGTTGACACTGCACTGCTACCCAACTTAGAATTTACCCATCTATCACATAAGGCTCTTACATTCAAGAAATCCCATTCCTCCATTTTTACTTAATCATGTTACTCAATCCTCAAGAAATTTTAACACCAAATATATTACATGCTACATGCCCTGGGTTACAAAATAATATCAAATAATGTCATTGGCCTATAGGGTATATCTAATACTATCTGTGTATCAACTTATGCTAGGCACGAGGTTTTGTCTTTCCGAAATAAGGGAAGACGAAAAACAATAATGAGGAGTTCAAGGGGAGGTAATAGATTAGAAGTATGGGGATCAAGGCGTTTAAAGAATTCAATGGGAATTATCAAGGCAGTTGTGGATTAAAATCCTATTTTGGTAATTCCTATTCACATGCTCGTATTAGTACAGTTATGTAACCGATACGATCCGCGCAGACATATCTAGAGGGCAAGTACAGGTGTCAACTATATGTCTCAATCCACGTAAAGTATTATTGCGAAAGGCGAATCAAGCGCACTATGGTTGATCAGACCGTAATACACTGATTCTGATTAGACAATTGTATCAGTAGGCGTCCCCAATAATACATATCTTATGATCAAGCTCGATAAAAGAATAAGCTTGCAAAACTAGGCTATAAAATAGCAGCATAAGTCAAGGTAGTATATGAAATATAAATGCACTAGATCATGATGAAAGAAGTCACAACATATTTCAAGTTCACAAGAAGTTAAGACTATACAATCTCTACAGTTGTCATACAACTCCTTGTCTAAGTCTCTAATCGACCAAATAGGGCATGGGCCTCTAAATTCTACCGTCTGAATAAACACTGTCATCTTTTGCTAGCATACAGGTAATGTCATTCAGTTACACTTCAATAATAGGTCAAAAGACTATGTGATACTAGGTTGTGAGGCACATTATCCAACTTAAAACAATAAACTAATACTTTACTGTCTTAAGGATACCATAAAAACTCCTATTAAGGTCTACGAGAAAGGGTCTTGGTACTTATTAGGGTATCATTTTATATTACATAGGTCATGGTCGTCTTAAGTCTTAGTCATAGTGCTTATAGAACAAGTGTCAATAGTAAGGATAGAAGAGTTACTAGCCGTCAAGGGGAAGGGATCTAACTTGTATCGAGGTGGGGGTACAAATTACGTGATCTACAACTAGGGATAATCATCACAATCTAACTGAACAACTCAACTATCAGGTTCTAACTACAAGGCATACAATTCAAAATCCAAGGTCACAACTATAACTTTAGCAAACTATATATCCTATCATAGAATAAAATCACTTAGTCTAAAATTAGAGGTGCCAAGTAGCATAAGTTGAAAGATGAAGAGAAGAACAAAATTTAGTCGTCGTGCAATTGGCGAACACTAAGGTCGCAGAGGAACAAGGTATAAAAATTAAAATAGAGGGCTCTAGATAGCATCATGGTTCTCTAAGGGGGGTGGTATGCTAGTTGCTATGTTCGAGGTATGATCAAAAAAAAAGTGTTGATTACATTCCTCTAGGCTTCCTAAGGTGTTGTCTACTAATAATAAGACAATTATCTAAGTTTATAGTTCTCCAATACTATCTAACTATGAAGGTCAGGTTCAGTCCTAATTTTTAATTTTTTTTTTTTGGTTTTCTATTGGTTCCTCAATACTAGGGTCAAACAATATAGCCAAACTTCTAACTAACCCTAGTAGTGTCTATACTACTCTCAAGTCTTCATAATACATCAAGGGGTAATGGCAAACCAATCTATAGATAAGGAATTCTAGGGTTCACTAGATATTCTAAACTTAGTGGTGTATCTATATTCCCATTGTATTCTTAATAGGTGTGCTACCCTAATTATCATCCTAATAACAGGGGTTCTTATATTCTAGCAGAAGGCTATACTCAAGAACTATTAGGGAAGTACATGAATCAGCAGGATGCAAATTATTCAAATGGAATGGATTGGAAGGAGGATGAGTCGTAACCAATGTGGATGAGATCCTATACTCTAGTCCTAAGTGCAGGCTTGTTCGGTACGGTAACGTAATCGAGACAATATGCTCTCGACCTGCATGGGCCACCACTAAAACATGTCACGCCCCAGTCCCAAAAATACGTAGGACTAGGACACGTAAGCATGTCAGCCATATGGATATGGCAACTCCAATATATGGAAACCAAATCCACACGTACGCTGTAATATGAATATCAAATCCACAAGTGGTATAAATATATGTCACAAGTCACAGGGTACAATCTAAATCTCATCCACGAAAATCAAATATAAATAAATAACCAGTATCTATGAAATTAGATCTCAATATAAGTATCTAAGGATGATAGTTGGGTGGAAACAAATCCACTACCAACTCGAATATAAGAGCAAATACAACATAAGGACAACACAACAAACACCGTATAAGATTACCAGCTAACAATCACGGGCTCGAAGAGAAGACATCATCGAACATATGTAGTCATCCGAATCTGCGCTCCTGCGAATACTCAATAACAGATACACCTGGAAGGGGCCAGGTCCTCAGAGGGACATAACAAGATACATAAAACACATACCAATAAAGTACTGAAATAAATATCCAATTTTTGCCTAACCGTCTAAGTGAATGCAGTTAAGAACAACTTTCCCCACAAGTGAGCTATCTGGCTGAAAACTGGAATTTGGCATGGTTCTTTTTTGGAGATCCAAGGGCCTAAAAGGCACGTCGTCTTTTGAACGGCGGAGGCCCGCCTGATAGTACATAATATATAAGGGTCATCACCACCCGTATCTCCGGCGGAGAATCCGGGCGCACAGAAGAAAAGTGCAAAGGAGCTCAAATGCGGTACTTGTTGTTCTCCTCACCCCATGCTCTAAGCATGTCACATCCATGACACAATTTGGTTCATAGCCTATTCTTAGTACCCTAGCCCAATCCTGCGACCAAACAAGGACAATGATGGGACCACCGTACTACAATAGGCTATGTCCATAGACCTTTAATAACTGCTAAGTCTACTAGCATGCAAAGTTTCTAACAGCAGTTATTCCTAACGCACGGCCCACACGTACAGGAGGCCAAACCCTACACGCCAGTCCGTGATATATATGAGACTCACAACTCGTGTAACAACTGTGTCACGGCCAATGAACCTAAAGATGCTACATGATAATGGGGTAGTCTCATAAACAAGGTCAATGCAAATACATAAATAAAATATACCGCGACGACACCGTCGCGTGCATTTTATATAACAGTTAAAATATATGAACTAAAGACAGAAAATAAAGATGCATGCAATATATGGAATATAAATAACAGTACAATGGCAAGGTATACTTGCCTGGCAAGAAGCTACAAAATGTAACGTCCAGATGTCCAACACACAGGACCAGAAGCTTATGGCCTTAGAACAAATATTCCCGGATGCTGAAATAGATATCACCAATATTTCCAGAATAAGCAAAATAGCTAGAAAGAACTTCCCTTTGTCCAATTTGGACACTGGGGCAAAACCGTAATTTTGGGTCAAAGTGGGGTCCACATGTGGCCCACTTTGTACCAAAAAATGTACCAAGGGTAACAGTCTCTAAATGGGACAAGTTAGGTCAAACAAACTCTAGATGTCAATACGAACCCAACGGTATGTCCAAATATAAATTCCGATGGGCCGAACACAATTTTGTCCAAAAAGTCAACTATGGAGCCCGCCAATTGGCGACTTGGTCAACTGTCTCAGAATTGCGTGAAAATTGGGTCACAGGACCAGCGCGTTAGCACGAGTCCAGTGGCGCAAGTTTCGTCGCAATCTGAGGAGCGTGCACAAAATGCGCGCGACTTTCGCAAAAATTGCGACACGCGTCCGAATCAGTTTTAGTGAACTCTTATGTGTCCGGTTATGCTGCGCGCACCGTTTGGTACACTTGGTACACGACGGGACGGTCCCGTTTGGCGGAACGCGCTCCGTTTCACAACTTTTAGAAATCTGGAAAAAGTGGGTTCGCGGAGTTTTCCAATGAATTTAATTCTGTCTACAACAGTTAATAATCTAGGGTTATTTAACAGAAATTAAACTATGTCAAGTGTTCTACGTATACCAAAAAGAATCATCGAATTTGGATCTCTATGGTGGGAGATACGAACTCTAAAACATGGGTGGTCACCGCAGTTTTCTGCGATCCCAGAATTTGGTCTATTTCTGCCAACTTTGGCGCTATTTTGCCTAGGGTTACGTGTTGTTCGAGGTCTACTAACACACAGATATGGAAGAGGGTTAAGGGGTGAGCATACAGGTGAAGACGGGGTGGCGTTTGGTTAAGCGAGTCGACGAAAAACTACTCCGGAACACAGGTACCTTGCTGTGGGAATCTGCAGTGCGCGGGGTCGCGGTCGTCGGAATTTGTTTGGACGGCCTGGCGTGGTTCTCTGGCTGCGGTGGCGGCGCTCTCTAGGTCTAGATGGGAAGAGGGAGAGTCTGGATGATTAGGTTTAGGGTTTAGAGAAATAAAATAATATATATATATATATATATATATATATATATATATATATATATATATATATATATATATATATATATATATAGGGAGAGAGAGGAGGCGGGTATTAGAAGCCGCGGGGTTGGGTGTCTTGGCTGTTGCTTGCTTAAGGAAAGTGGGCGGCTCACTTTGCAAAGGGTGGTCTGCTAGCTAAGGCTGTGGAATGGTTAAGTTGCATAGTGATGGAATTTGTTTGGTTTGCTTTAAGTTGGTAGTAGTAAGGAATAGTTATTAATAATTTTTTTTTTTCTTAATCTTTTCATTTTCTATATATATATATATATATATATATATATATATATATATATATATATATATACTCATAGAAAATTTTAAATTATATTAATGCACACTATTAAGCTAGCAACTGCTCAAGGGGTCTCCTACATGAAATAAATTCCGAAAAATTCCTAATGGTCCCATAAATCCTCTAAGTGCACCAACACCTAAAATAAAAATTATTAAAAATCTATTTCTGCTAAAGAGCCACTAATTACTATAATTAAATTAATAATTAATAATTAAAAAGGGTATGTACGGTTTTTAGGGATAGGGGTTTTACAATATTACAAGGCACAGTTCTGAACACAAGCACACACTTCCATCTTCTCTTTACTCATCTAATAGCTACACCCCACTAGATCACAAGGACCATACCTCAGGGTGCACTATTAGTGCATTCTCTTATCTAATAGCACACCTCACTAGATCACAATGACTGTACCACAAGATTCGTTATTAGTGCCTCTTATCGTTTCTTTACAATAAGCATTTTCATACAGATCCATCTTTAAGGCAGCGATAACGAAAACATGTAAAAAATCTCTATTTGAGCAAGCATGGCAAAAGTTCTGCTATCTCTTGTTACTAAGCATGCATTTCTATTCTTGTTTAGCAAACGACAATGGACATGTTCAAGCATACTTTTACTCTTGTTTATTAGCAACACGATAGGGACATGTAGACATTCTTTAACGTTTGTTCATTAGCATAACAATGGTTCGTTCAATAGCAGTGATAGTGTACTTAGCATGCAACTTTCTTTTCTTTTCTTGACTTAGCATGGCAGGATTCTTTCATTGACAAGCATACAAGTTCTCTTATTAAGCATACATGGTCAAGTTCTAGCATTCTTCTTTATGAACATTAATCTTCTTAGCAACAAGTAATTATAAAACCAGATTCTTTATTAGGGTGAAAGAATCAGAGAATACAGTTCTGCCTACTCACCAAGATCAATCGTCTTCTGTTTCAACAAGGAGCTATTCGTGAAGGCTTCTTATCTTTTGTTACATAGTGCCAACGCGGAGCGGGGCACTACAATTTCAGTTATTTACCATTTTTGGTTGACACCGGTAAGAAAATAGGAGGGAAAAGGTATTAAGTTGGTACTTATCAAAATTTATGGTATCAAGTTGAAAAACTTGAATAGTTGAGGGTAACAAGTTGTAATTTAGCTTTTTCTTTCTTTAAAAAACCTCTAGAATAGCTTATGGTATCACAAATTTCTCTAACGAAAATCTATCATAGGTGAAAAATATTAAAAATATATGAAACTCTACAGGTAGAATTTTTTTTATAAAGTTTTTCTATATCTACGTAATATCAAAATGGGTCCTACATTTTTTATAGTTGAATTTATATATTAAAAAAATTGACACATATATCTAGAAACCTCCTTAAAGGGATTTGACACATCACATAAAAAAAACAAAAAATAAATAATTATTTAAAAAGATATACCTTCTCTAACTAGTATATATGCATATGCGTTGCACGTATTTTATATTAGTTGAAAAATACAAATAATAGTTTCTTAATTTTTTTACTACTTGAAAAAAAAAATATTAGTTTTTTTATACATAATTACATAATTATCCATGTTAAATTTAATGAGCCATTTTAATTAATAAACATAGATAAGAACAATTTTGGAACAAAAATTTTTACAGTGAAGTCCCAACTTTTTCTATTATATAGTACTGATATATATGCACGTATTTCATACTATTTTGAAAGAGCAAATAATAAGTTTTTTATTTACTATTTGAGAATTAATTTTTTTTTATATTTTGGAAAATTAAACAACAATTCCTTTTAATTTTTTTCCACAAATAATTATTTAATTACCCATGTTAAATTTAATGAACAATTTTATGTAATAAATATAGATAAGGATATTTTAGAAATAAAAACTTTCACGGTGAAGCTTCACTTTCCTTATTATATAGTAGTATAGATTACAGATGATCATAATAAAGTTGGGACCCACCCTAATCTAACTTTTAACAATAACCTAAGAAATCTTCACTTTTGTGGTAAGGGATTGGTCAGGCACTCTACTCATGGGTCTCGTTTGGTTCGCGGAAAGAAAGTAAATCAATTCCTTGCTTTTCTTTTTCTTTTTCTTTTGGAAAATTTAATTTTTTTTCGGTGTTTGGAAAGGCAAAAAAAATTGAAAAAAAAAAAAAATTTGAATCCTTAAGGTAAAAAAAATAAATATTTGAATGGGGAGGGACCTAATTTTTACCTTATTTTTTCTTTCATTTGTAATTATTTTCCTTTTTTTTTTCTTCTATTTCGCATCCAAACATAGAAAAATAAATAACTTTTTTTTTTTTCGAAGACCATGATTCCGCGAACCCAAATAGGCCTTGGTGTGATCAATAAGCGCTATACACTCCAAAATCTCAGTTTAGCTGTTAAAAAAGAGTGATGTGAAGTTCCACCTTGCAATTGTCTTAAGTGAATTGGTTAACCATTCCCATCATTCTTTGTCACCATTCCAACATCACATAATATCCATATCTGTATCTCAACATATATGTATAAGAAAGAGTAAAACTTTGATACATCCAGTCGGTGTGTGACAAGTCGGCTCCATCTCTCTTTTATCGTAAAACGTGTAAATATAAATTTTACAGAGGAGCCTACTTGTCATACATCGGTTGTATCAAAGTCTTACACTGTAAGAAAGATATCAAGCATAAACAAAGTAACCCCAACAAAGATCTAATCCAAGGAGGACAAAACTGATTTTGATTTTTCGAAAAATGTTTAAAATTTATATTTTCTGCAATAAAAATTTTCTACGATTTTCTCGAACATGTCATATAAAAACAATAGTTTGGTTAAGTAGGATTTAAATTCAATACACTTGGATTAGGATTCACTCCACGAATATGTTGATTTTATGGTCAAGACAATTCCGACGGTCTATGCCAATCCTATTGGTAGGAATTGATTGTGCGCTGGTATCGAAAGAAGAGCCAAAATTTGGGATTAATAAATAAAAATTTATTAGCCAATAGAGTTTGCGAATAAAATAAGTAGTTGCTTATGGTATTTTTGGAATAATTATCCGGACTCACCATCAGGGTCGGCCATGAGCTCACATAGGTCCGGGACGAACTTTCAAAATGTGGTCCCACACATAATATAAAAAAAAAAAAAAAGTAAAATAAAAAATATGTCTCCACCAAGATTTGAACTTGGAACCTCTTGTGTGCAAGTCTAATATAATAACCACTACACAACAATTATTTTGTGATAAAAATGGTCAATTGTAAGTACTAGTTCTATTTTCGGTACAAAATTATTTATATATTTAAACAAAAACAAAAATTTGGGCCCTTCTGGCTCATGGGGTCCTGGGCGGTCGCCCTGTCCGCCCTGGGCCAGGGCCGGCCCTGCTCACCATGAACCTTAATTCTCCTCTACTCAATACGTCAATACATGCAGTCGCTGTCTTGATTTTTTTTTTTTTCTCACCATTTTTAAATTTTCGAGCCATCAAATGGAATAGAATCAAAACACACGGTGAAACCGGCTAACTGAATATTTTTTGTGTTTTGGATCAGATAATTAACTAACCACTATAACTGTGCTGGAGGTTCAGTTAGTTTTCCAACTGAAACAAACATGGTGATAGTTGGTTCACCTAATTCTATGTTTGTGTGCTATGATGAAAAAATAAAAATAAAAATAAAAAATAAAAAAGCTAGACTTCAAGTAGAAAGTGATGGAACTCATAAGAAATTAAGAGAATTCTAAATTTAAAGGTCAAAGGCCCCAGGGAAAAGGAGTAGCTTACTTTGTGAAATGTGAGATGTTGGGATTCCATCAATACTTGCAATGTGTTAAATGTTGTACAAGAGGGGTTCTTGGATTGCATCCACCAAAAAGACTATTTTTTGATAAAAATGTCTTAAACGAGTTCTTATCAAGACAGGGACAAAATGCTTTTTTTCATTTCTGTTATTGCTTATGTATTGCTAATTATATAAGACCACATTTAACTAAAAGCTTTTTTCATTGAATCTATTGCTCTATATTGCACGTGTTCCAACTACCTAAAATATATATTTTTTGTTGTCAATTAAGATCACATTTAACTTTCTATAAATACTCACATTTCTTATTCTATATGTTTATATATTGCTAATTATCCATCTTAACTTTCTTATTTCTGTTACACTGGATATATTTTTTAATTGGCAGAAATTTAGATCCATAAATTATAGCTCATTTTGTATCCTATTTTTTTCTATCAACTTTAGAGATATATTTCCATAACAATGTACTTCGTATTCATTCCGAAAGAATGAAGAAAATAAATAAATATGAAACTATCTAACGAGAAAGAACAATAATATTTTATTACAAAAAAGTATGGATTATTGAATGAAAAAAATAAGACATTATTTGGATAATTCTCTTAACGTATTGAAAAAAAAAAATCTGAATATCAATATTTTGCGTACGAATTGTGATGAAGTGGAGCGAAATAAAAAACTTTTATTTTGGTGCTTTGAAGAAGTGAAGGTTAGAAGTGAAAAAATTTCTAAAATTTAATGTTTGGTTGGTTGTTAAAATTAGTAAAAGGTGTAACTTTTTGTTGAAATGACATGTATAGTAAATCTTCTTTTTGTTAAAGTAGAGAGAAAATGATCCTCCAACCAAACATGCGAAGTGAGAATGAGAATTTTTTACTTCCGTGTTCCACTTCGAAGAAAAAAAATTCGATGTTAAAACTATGATTTTGTGACATACAAGATTTACTGTTCATGTTAAATCAGAGCAAATCTTGTCCGTAAAACCTTCGATCAAACACATAAAGTGATCCAAAATCTAAACTTTGACAACTTTCGTACTCTAAATTTGTGAACCAAACATCCAGTAAATCCTATAAAATATCGGAAAGGATCCACTCACTCATTCATCAAATGAATGTATTCAAACCTTGGGCGACGATGAAGATGCGTGTGCGGACGGCCATTGTCACGGGCGAGCGAAATCCCACAAATGTCTGAGAACTGATGACTGGCACACTCTGAGCTCAAGGGAAATAAACGTCGACCGGACCCGAGGACGCCACTCGACTCGTGCGAGCGGTCGAGGAGACCGACCACGATGACGCCACTCGTCTCGTGCGAGCTGTCGAGGGGACCAGCCACGATAACGCCACTCGCCTCGTACGAGCGGCCAAAGAACCCGGTGGCGACGAGAAAAGCGATGATAAAAATACATGTGCGGATATGCAGATGTACGGACGGAGAGCCCATAATCCCACAACTATTGAATGTGGCATTACTCTGAACTGAAAATAGAAACAAAAAATACAAATACAAATAATAATAATAATAATAATAATAATAACTCCTAGAAATCTTGCAAGCCTGCTGTACCTATCCACTACAACATAGATACATGCCTTTGACCAACTAACCTTTATAAGCACACCTATCAAAAATAATCCCAAAGTCTGCCATTGCCATGCCTGTGACACTATGTCTGCTTGAGAATAAACCATAGTCCAAGAAAAAGCTCCCCACTGTTTGAAAAAAATGAAGCAACCAACATATTATTCCTTACCAAGTTCCTTAGTCAAACCTTCTCTGAAACACAAGCCAAAGTTTCCTCTTAATGACTTCCAAGGTAGGTATGCTTGCTTGATATTATTAATCTTGAAAGTCTTTCAAGTTCATGTTCTTGTGATGGTTTCATATAGTTTCTGATGAAGCTCATCGAGTATTTTATCTTGTACCCAGAGATCAACCATAAGGACACGACACAGGTCCTGCTGAGTCCTGAGAATGGTAACCATGATTTTTTTTTTTCCTTTTATTTTGCTTCAATATGTTTGAAAGTAGAGGAAATAGATGATCGAACTGAGTGGTGGTTTCCTTGCTTGATATACAGAGATTAATGCTAAGGAGTGTTCAAAGGTTTTGTTGAGTTCTGAGGAAGGTCAGCTTTCTCTGTTTTTTTCTTTCCTCTTTCTTTTTTAATTTATTATTTTGGTGTTCGAAGTAAAAGGAAACTACAGAGAGAACCAAAATGAACATGTATGTGTTTTGGTACTGCGGACTAGATTTTTTGTGTGTGTATGTGTGTGTGGAAACTGATGAAATCATGTTCTTCATAATTCAGAGCTTAATCCTGAGGGGACACCTAAAGTTGTTTGGAGTACTAACCTTGTAATATATAATGATCTCCTTTTCCTTGTTTTAGTACTTTCCTTTAGCACTTTTATCCTTAAATTCTTGATATCTCATTATGATATATTATCTTAGTTTGTTCAACACTTCCAAACTTTGTTAAAGTTGTTTGGAGTACTAACCTTGATATCTCATTATGAGATATTTTTGTCATTTATGATTTTTCGTTAATATTATCAGAGTATTAAGTTGTACCATTATAGTTGACTTGTAGTTGAGGATATCAAGTTGAAATTTAGCCAATTTTTTTTTTTACAAAGAGTTGAGGAAGAAAACAAAGATCAACTAGTCCTACAGAAAACAGAATCATAACCAAAGTTTGATAAATTTAAGGCTCTGTTTCGATTTTATTAGGAACGGAGGAACACGATAAGAAGTCAAGAGAAGAGTGCAACGAGAACAACAACGAGGGCTCCTCCGACCACAACTCTCCGCGAGGAGTGTTTGAGAATCCGATATCTAGCCCAGACTCCGACAGCAGCGGATGCTGCAGCAGCGGGAGCTCGTCTCTGGATAGATCGACGAGCTCGCATTGGAGGAGTATCATCGGGTGGTTGTTGTTGAGGAGTAGGAGGTCGATGAGGAGGCTGTCGACTTTCCCTCCTTCATCGATCACAAGCTCGGGGTCGGAGACTATACGGCGCAATGGAGAGGCTCGGGAAGATATTTCGACAGGAAAGCCTTCGTGGAGGAGCTTCGAGTACCAGGAACTAGCAGTTGCTACCGATAATTTCAGTCCAGGTTTTTACCCACAAAACTTATAAAACTGCCTATGTTGAACGGACACAGATCCGACACGACAACGTAAGGACCCGGAGACACGTACACGATACAATGTAACTTGTCGCCTACTGAAAATTTGGTATCGTGTTGAAATCTGGCAGATAAATTGATTGGAAAGGGAGGGCATGCAGAGATTTACAAGGGGCGTCTTCCCGATAACGAGCTCATTGCGATTAAGAGGCTCACGAAGAAAGCAACCGAAGACGAAAGGATGGGGGATTTCTTATCCGAGCTTGGGATCATCGCGCATGTCAATCACCCAAACGCTGCGCAGCTAGTGGGATTCAGTGCGGAAGGCGGCTTGCACCTGGTTCTCCGGTACTCCCCAAATGGGAGTCTCGCTTCTGTTCTCCATGGTACATCATTTAGATTGTATCAAGTTGAAAATATTCAATAGTTGAGGGTCTAGTTTTAAAGTTTATTGTATCAAGTTGAAAAACTTGGAATAGTTAGAGGGTATCAAGTTGAAATTTAGCCTTGAAGAAAATGTGAGTTTCAATTCATTGATTAGCAGGATAAACTCCTGAGAGATTGCAAATATAGCTTCTAGAACTTTCAAATCAACCCTCAGGTGAACTTGATAAGTATCCCATGTTATAGTGATCGATGCTAGTTAAAACTTGTAGGTTACCGAGCTACAGGAAAGTTAGTATCTTGTATTTGAGAATATATGTATCACGTATCCATATTCGTGCAGCATAGTTGCCGAGAGAGATGATATGGACACTAACTATAACTTTGTCTTGTTAAACATCCTGCATCTTATATAGCTAATTATACTAAGGCCTCGTTTGGTTCGCGGAATCATGGAATTGAGAAAAGAAAGTCATTTCCTTTCCTATGTTTGGATGTCAAAGTAATGGGGAAGGAAAGGAAAGTGAGAGTTGTTCCCTCCACCCACCCAAGGATTCACTTTCCCACATTTAAGTAATCACTTTCCTTCTCAATTTTTTTGACATTTTCAAACACCGGAAAGAAAAATCTATAGGAATTGCAATTTTCTATAGAAAAGAAAATACCAAGGAATTGATTTCCTTTCCTTTCCTTTCCTTTCCTTTCCACGAACCACCAAACGAGGCCTAAAGGTTTCTGACTTGCAAATTTAGTGTTGGTAAATGGTCTTTGCCTAGGTAATGAAGAGTGATTCAGCTGTTTAGGTTCAAATGGCGCGCTCGAGTGGAAGATCAGGTTCAAGATTGCCTTGGGCGTGGCAGAAGGGCTGCAGTATCTCCATGAGGGGTGCCAAAGGCGCATTATCCATAGAGATATCAAGGCATCCAACATTCTCCTAACAGAAGACTACCAACCTCAGGTATGCTAACTATTTTCATCACCTCTCTTTATATGATTTCTGAAACCTCAACCAGTTACTCTCCCCTTACAGATTTCCGACTTCGGGCTCGCAAAATGGCTGCCCGACAAATGGACTCACCGCATTGTCTTTCCTATCGAAGGAACATTCGGGTGATAATTGAACCATTTCCTCATGAAACTGAAATAAACAAACATTTGGATATTGATCACTGTTGCCTCTTGAGATCATCAGATACTTGGCTCCAGAGTACTTCATGCATGGAGTGGTCAATGAGAAGATTGATGTCTTTGCCTATGGTGTGTTGCTTCTTGAGCTCATAACCGGTCGCAGGGCTGTTGACTCCTCCCGGCGGAGCCTCGTGATTTGGGTATGTTCTTTTCGTGTATTTCTGATATCTAGCTACCTTCATCTTTTAACGTTCCTTGCTTCTTTTGTGGCAGGCGAGGCCACTGCTCGATGCTAACAACATGAAAGAACTTGTCGATCGCTCTCTGTGTGATGCGTATGACCCCAAAGAACTGAAGTGTGCGATCTCAGCAGCGTCACTATGTATCCACCACCTCTCGACTGCCAGGCCTACTATGAAGAGGGTGAACTTTTTTCTTTACTTTTTCTTTGGGAAAACTATACTTTTGGTCACTGAATGTTAGTTGCAAATATTCAGTGACCAAAAGTATAGTTTTTCTTTTTTTCTTTTGTTCTTTGTTTCCTTTTTGAAGAAAAAAGGTCAAACAAGCAGTTCACTACTAATTGTTCGATGTCAATGGCGTGCAGGTTGTACAGCTTCTTAGAGGTGAAGAAGGATCAATCGAGATGTTAAATGTTGGGAGGCCACCTCTATTTGATGCAGGCGCCGACTCAGAAGACTACACTTGTTCAAGGTATCTCAATGATCTCAACAGACACAAGCAGCTTGCTCTGGAACATAGTACATACATGGAGTAACGAAAGAGTATGGGTTACTGCTGTAGTGTGTGTAGTTGTTGATTTATCCCCAATGAAGGATTTTGTGAGGTTATGAAGTTGTTATGAATGTTTAAGTTCAGATTTATGTACATTTCACGTCTCAGTTAAACTCTGCAGTTAAATTAACCGAAACCGGTCTGGCTAGTTGCGCTTTTGTAAACTTCAATTTTATTAATTCTCTTATTGTTCTAAAGCAGATTTACATATTGGCTGATCATCACCTATGTGCAGTAATTTTTTCACATAGAACTTGTCCATAGTTGTATGACATTCAATCTGCAACATTACACCTCTATCAAACTTACTACTGTCTGCCATGACTAATTCTAGATCCAAATCAAACACTCAAGACATGAGCCACTTCTTGAAATATAATGAGTTCTATTGTTTGATGCACAACCAAGATAATCAAGAACAGTCGGTCAGATCTTACAGCAACGCTGAAACAATATGTTAATGAATCTTCAATACAGCATGCAGGCTAAACTGAAAGCAAATTGCCGTTCCATTATCTGATGCATGTACAGGGGGTGTAAACAAATAGACCCCCACAAAAAAGAAAAAGATTGAAAAAAACAAACAAACAAACAAAAACTCGCCCATTGAACCAGCAAAACTGCTATACTAACAGCACCAAATCGGGATCTGACTCCACGAGTGCGAATGCTTCGTCTTATAAATGATAGGGAACAGAAGATCCATACAACAGTTGATAGTTCACTTGAACCAACAATATTGTTACCTATAGAAGAGACAGCATGTTGTTAAGTATCTCAACTAGACCGCCGCAAATACATGTTACAACTCCACAACAAATACTAAACAGAAAAGGGAATGGGCATGTTAAGCATATACAAGATTTTGTCCAAGAAGAATACCACTACATAAGAGAGAAGATAGAGACCCTTCAAGCACAAACAATCAGAAACCCATCCCTCCAGTTCGAGTAATTTAGCATCTCAAAAGAATCAGAACACTAAAGAATCACTTACCACACTGTTATGGCCAGAGTGGGAAATAAAAGCAAATCCCTCAAGGAAACTCAGGTGGAAGTCGCATATATAAGCAATCATATAACTGCAAGTTGATAGATCATATTAGATAATGAAACCATAAACACAGCAAAACTTACAAGCAGTCGATCTCTGGACAAACTTGAAGTAGATGTCCACTATTAAATCCAAACCTTGAGCAGTAAGAAAAAGGGAAATAATCCATAACAGCACCAGATTGAATAATAAGTATATCTTAGCCAAATAAGCTCAGTGCAAAACACTATTAAAGCAAACAAGTTCACAGACCAATTGCATAGATAGACAAACATAACATTTGAGATGAACTTCAGTGGATGAGTTCTAAATAAAATAAGTCATAACTTGGACACCATATTCGATTACCCAACGTCCCTTAGACTACCAAACTTTGGACTACGGTTAAGCGAGTGGATCAGAAGAACTCCTGGTGTGTTTAATTTTGCTGTCCATAAATCATCAAATCATCAATTATCTGCATTGATGAAGCATGGGCAGAGACGCGAGATATGAAAACGGCACAATACATATACAAGATATGTTAAATCCTGAAGAACAGAATATGCAACACTTTTAAAGCATAGTTTGGAGTATCGGCCGATACCGATCCGATAAGGCTGATATTGATACGGTTTAGCATGTTCCGATCCGGTACCGATACCGACATTGGAGGTCTCTTTTTCAGTCAATTCGACAAAGAAAATTGAAAGAAAAAGACTAATCAACAATTGTGTAAAAGCATAGTAAAGTTATAAAAACATGTAAAAGAAAACTTATCTATCACAGGCAATCCAATCGGCAAAGGTGATACTATTTCATTCAATTCCAAAATTAGTAAAAAAACAACACAAAAAATACTTTAAAATATGCCTAAAAATATAAAATATTTGTTCTAAAACTTTAATAATTTGTTAGTAATTATTTGCTTTCCGTTACCAACAAATCCGATACTTAGATCCGAAACCGCCGATATTGTCAATACCGATACTCATAGGAAGGGACCAATTACAAATTCCGATAACGGCACTGCGAACCTTGTTTTAAAGATCACCTGACAAAGTTCAAAGATACATCAGGAACAAGTCATGGCCATGGGAAGAGATACACTACAGAAATGTTTGTTTTCATCACCGTCCCCCTTCCTCACCTCTTTGAGACCATTCTATCGAACTTTCAAAAGCCAATAACTGAAATCAATTTTCTAACCACTTTTTTTCTGAATATCACCAAAAACTAACTAAACATGGATATATTCATATTTGCCCTCCGTTCATTCAGCTTAAGGATCCATTTCACTAACAAACCACATCCCTGCTAACCATCTTTTGAACACTTACCAGTAAGGAACACCTAAATGCCTACAGGTTTCCAGATCTGGGTCCTGTCTGGAAATCAGATGGATTGTGCTTTCCTTTGTTTGATGTTTCTACTAATCTTTGTAATCCTCAACTTTGTTTGAATGTTGGAATCATAATCTTTGTTTTTTCTTCAAATCCAGTGGAGGGAGGTTTTAAGGTACTATAATTCATGTTCTTAATGTTATGATTAGTGGACACTGACATGGGTATCCCACTTGGCTTCGATGCGTGGTGTCTGACACAGCAACTCTCCAAAATCTAGACACTGAGGACTATTGAAACCCATCATTGTAAAAGCAGGTTATTGTGTCTGCATTTACATAGAGCAAACTCCCACAAATAATCCGAGGGTCAAACATAAATCAGAAAGACATACTAGATATATCACAGTGACATAATCATGGAACCATTCAGTAAAAACACTACAGTATATACACAAAATTGACAACCGACGTCAAGTTCCCTGAGAATCGAACTTTGATGTACCACTATTAGAACTAGAACCGCAATATATAGAAAATAAAATAAGCAACAAACCATTAATAGCATTATTGTAGAGATAATGTAACTTAAAGCTCACGTTCTGCAGTAGACAAAAGTAACAGGCATAAACGAACCAATGTGGCAAAAAAGGTACAACTATCAAGCTAATAAACAGGGCACAAATACACAGAAATATAAAATAACCAAGCATCACCAGACGGGCAGAGCATCAATTGATTACCAGATCCTCGCATAAACCTGCAAAACACACGAGCTCATTGTGTTCTACATGTAGATGAGATCACAACCAAGGCTAGCAAATCTAAACTGCAATAGAGACAGTACCATCTTTGATTCTTTGCACCCACTACCTATAAAATCCAATTCAAAGGCATGGCTGAGGAAAAAAAAATTTAATCCATGTTCTTAAAAGACAGATGACTGCTGCCTTGAGCTCACCAACTAAAGCAATGAACCCGTTAAGGTACAACCAACTGACTAAACAAGTTTCAGGGGTGGGAAAACTCTTCCTCAGGTACTTCATCTGAACCAATCAATATCATAGAACTCTGTTGAAACAAACCAGCTAAACCTGCAATACATTCAACCAAGTGAGGATACCATCACCGGTGCTTTTCTTTTGAACCTTCTGGTGGCATGTCATGGAAGTGGTAGCTAATAGCTGCATCAGAGGTCCTCTAGTAAGCATTGGTGGGACCCTGCAATAAGCAAACTAACAAGCTATTTTCAGATGAAATTCTCTTCCGAACATAAAATCTTCATTCGAATCACATGACAATACAGGAACACACAAAAAAGAAAAGAAAAGAAAAAAGAAAAAGAAAAAAAGTCCTACAGTGAGCTCACAAGGTGCAATGAACTAGATCAAGCATAAACAAGAGCAAAAAACCTCAGAAATAGAAAAAATATCTTCCTGGTACATCACCAAAATCATAATATATGTTAAATCCATACCAAGAATCCTATTTTCAGTAGAACTGATTTGAAAAGGGGCAAAAGATTACAATTTGATTGAACAAGACATAGGAACCATAGAGCAGCTTTTAAAGGAATTTAAGAACTAATCCACACAGACCATAACTAACTAGTTACTACCCCCCTGGCAAAAATAATTAGCATTTGACACCAGCAACATTGAGATCACTCAACCTCTGGGCTTGACATTACAGTCTTAGACGCGTAAGCACATGAGATAGAGGTAACTGACAAAAAATGTTGAAATGAGTAATTGATGCAACAACCAGTCCAGAGACTCCACTACTAACTAAAGCTACTAAAACCTTGGCAAAAACGATTAGCATGTAAGCAGAGCAACAGCATCGAGATCACTCAACCTCTGGGCTTTATTATACAGTCCTAGCCGCGTAAACGTGTGAGATAGATCTAAATGATGGTTAGATGTTGAAATGTAAGAGTGATGTAGGTCATTAATGGTCGCATATGTCCTTTATAAAGACAGGATTTGGACTTTGCAGTACAACCAAATCCGTTTCACTTCCTCGCGCAAAAGTAGCACAGATCATTCTAACCAAGCATAAGGAATTAGACATCCATTAGTAAACCTGAAGAACACAAAAATGTGACAAAAAACAAAATGGAAAGAATAACTAAATTTGTAGACAGTTATGTTTATAGCAAAAACAGAGAATAAATCCTTGCAACACCAAATAGTACCTCAATGGAATAAATTACCAAAATGTATAGCAATAAAAAGCTAGCTATTACGGTTTCATGTTGAACGAAGTTTGGAAAGCATCTAAGAAACAATCATATGATGTGACAAAAACCATTTTGGAGACTCGACTACTAGATAAAGCTTGAATTTTTTTAGTAACATAGAACATTAATTGCAATCAATCACTTGGCTTTACTTTGGTATTATGCATGTAAATCTGTGACAAAAGAAGGCTGCATTATATTTTTGTTACAACACCAGAGCTGGACCTTGTAATAAAAGCAGCTACTTTGGACTTGGAACAGTTCTATCCAAGCATATGCATATAAGACATCCGTTAGCCCACCTGAAGCCGTAAAATGTGTGACAAAAGTGAACCAGAGAAAATGACAATTCATATAGAGAAACTGCTAGATTAATAGCTCATATCAGTGAGATTAATTGATAATAATAACATCAACAATTTCCTAAATCACAAATAGATGCAATGTGCAAGAGGGCACTACAAGCACAGAGTAGATGAGAAGGATAAACATAATATTCATTATAGAATAATGCTAATTGAGTTAAGATAGAAATATTTAGATTAAACTTCTACAAAAGAAGTAATGGCTATTTGTGTGTGGCTGGAAGCGAGTGAATTCTAAGCATATATGAAAATTAATTGTACTAAATGCATTCTCTCTCATTATTAGTCAAAACTCAGAACCCAAGATTACTTTAATTTCCTCAAAAGCTTTACAAGTATCTCCTCAAAGGATACTAACTGTGTAGTATTAGATTATTAGTGTTCAGAACATTTAGACCACAAAGAAAGAAGCATGTAACTAAGAACTAGAATAAGGGTACATGATATTACACTATCATTAATATCGTATCTATCATTTTGATGTCATACATTCAGATCAATCATTTTTACATGTTACATTCCATTTGCATTAAGCACATGAGCGGTAAGAACTGTTTTCTGAATTCTCCTCTACTGAACCTAGCAGGTCATCAGAAATAGCACAAAATATTTTTTTGCATATTACTATCATAGTTTGTGATACCAATCCGATACGGCCGATACCGTTAAGGCTTGACATGTCCCAATCCGATACCGACATTGAGGGTCTCTTTTCCGGTCAATTCGGCAAAGTAAATTGAACGATAAAGACAAATCAACATGGGTGTAAAAGCATAACAAGGTTGTAAAAGTATGTAAAAGAAGAAAACTTATCTATCGCATGTAAACCAATCGGCAAGGGTGAGTACTATTTCATTCAATTTCAAAACTATTAATAAACAACACTGAAAATACTTAAAATTATATCTAAATATATAAAATATATTTTCTAAAATGTTAATTATTTGTTTTCCGATACCAAAAAATCTGATACTCCGATCCAAAACTGCCGATACTGCTAGGGTACCGCAGATCCCGATACTCATAGGAATGGTCCGATGCTGATTCCAATACCAATATTGCGAACCTTGATTACTATACATAAATACATTCTCATTGCAGTTAATACTAGCATTTTGAACTACAAAATAGAAAGAAAGCCAGATTTAGGTCAAGTAGAAAGTGCCGATAACAACTAACGATATATGAAAATATAAATTAAATTCTATATTTAGTACCCCAGATAATAATCCTTAGTGGCATTGCTACATCACAAAATATGCTTTTAGATATCACTTATCAAATTACCAAAAGGTCTCCTTACAGAAGGTATTTTTTTAGTTTGAATAAATCACTTCTCATATTGACACAAATATTATGACAAATAAATTAACAACATATGAACATTTGTACAACAAGTGTATAATCTATATATTACTATATATACATATAGAAGTATAAACAACATTACTAATCCAGACCCATAATTTCCCAACAATTGCCTTTGATCCCGTACGGAAAATTAATATTTCAAACATATATATCCCCAGCTAAACAAGATTCTTAGAGCGAAAGAAATGCTCATCAAGCAAAGGAAATTCTAATTCAAAGATACCTAGCGAATTTCCTTTCCTTGAAAGGGCCTAACATAGATTCTCAAATCATACAAAAACAATACCGAAGTCTACTCACAGTGAGCAAATCCTTCTTAAGAAAAGGAACTGCCATGTAGTAGTTCATACACTGGAATCCTTACTGGACAACAATCCCACCCTCTGCTTCTCATCTTCCGTATCGCTGCCTCCATCCCCGCCATTCCCCTGTTTTGAAGCCACAGCATCCTCGAGCTGCTGCACCGAAGGTGCCACAGGCTTCCCAGTAACCGACTGCTGATACATAACTCCCCCGACGAGCGTAAACAGCAGGCAAGCCAGCCCGAACGGGGTGGCGTGCTTGTCCCATATGAGCACATTGATCGCCACAGTAAGAAACTTGTTGACTACGCCCGTAACGGTGAATGCCGTCGCAGAGATGGCCTTCCTCGCCGCGAACCCGAAGAAGCTAATGAGCAGTCCGAACACGCACGACATCGAGACGGCAACGAACGCGCCGGCGTCAAACCGGGGGCCCTTCCCCACCGCGGAGATCACATCGGCGTACTCCCCGGTGAGAACCCAGAACAGCGGCGCGATCATGAGGGAGAGGAGGTTGTTGTAGAGCACGAAGCCCCAGGTGTTGAGGCCGAGGCTGGTGACCATGTGCTTGATGTAGACCATCTCGGTGGTGATGGTGACGAGGTAGGCGAGGGCCCAGGAGTAGGCGGTGAGGGTGAAGGCGGAGTCGGTAAGGACGTAGCCGGCGGCTCCGGCGAGGATGACGACGAGGGAGAAAAACGTGAGCTTTGATGGGCAGGGCTGGCGGCGGAAGGTGGTGTCGGCGAGGGCGACGAGGAGGGGGGTGAGGGAGCGGAAGACGATGAAGGTGTCGACGTTGGCGTGGCGGAGGAGGTTGGTGTTGGTGAAGATGGCCAAGTAGAAGACGGCGGCAGCGGGGAGGAACTTCCGGGCGGTGGCGAGGGTGAAGGGGTCGTGGTGGAGGAGGCCGAGCCTGCCGAGGAGCCAGACGCAGGCGGCGGACGTCAAGTATTGCAGCGCAGTGAGGAGGCCGGGGTAGTCGAAGACGGTGACGGCGAGCTTGTTGATGACGGCGAGGAGGGAGGAGCAGAGGGCGTAGCCGAGGATCAGGCTGCTGGTGGCGTAGTGCTGCTTCTCCAGCTTGATCGCCGCCATTTCCAAGGGAAAGATCCGAGCTTTTTTTTCTTTTCTTTTTTGTTCTCTCCCCCCAAAATTACACCAAAATTAGGGTTAGGGTTTCGGTGGGGATCGGGGAGGAATGGGGGTTCTGAGTGTGAGAATTTTCGTTTTTTCGAAGGGGAGGGATTCTTAAGAGAGAGGGGAGTTTCGCAAATAGGCCCCTCGGGATTTTTGTGTTTTTGTTAGGATCAGTTAGAGGCCGTTGGATGGAAATCGGACGGTCAGAAGAGGAGAATAGGAGATCTGGGGAGTCGTCCATTTAAAAGTAGAAAGACATGAATGTCAGTCATTGGGAAGCGAGCTATGTATAATTGCATAGATGCCCCTCAATTATTAAAATGACTATTGACTGACATTCACCGACAGATGTGGCAATTTTTATTATTTATAAATATTTACACTTTTGTATTTATTTATTTTTTTCTTTTAGCATCAGCAAAAATTGTTCGATGATATCGATTTTTTTAAATAAACTAATTTATTTGGGACAACTATTGAAGCATCAGAAGATTATTTTTAAAAGACAAATTCTATCAGTACTACAAAAGTTATTTATAATAGTCTATTACTTCAGGATAGTCCAAATTTTTATAACTTTTACTTATCACAGTCCAAAATTTACTCAGTACAGCTAACTCTCACAAACCTTTCCAAAATTTCTTATTCTAAATTTCTCCTCTCTTCTCCAAATTTTCAACTCCCTTGTGTTCTCTCTTCTCCCTCCAACCCACCTTCAATTTATTTTTCCAAAACATAATTTCTTTCAATTCTCAAAACCCTTCATTCTAGATGTTTTGTTTGGACAATAATACTCTCATTTTACTTTCAAAATTTTAACTTCTATCCAAAACATGTAAATTTAGATAATAGTATTATAAAATTAATAAAATAATATTTATGAAAAATTAAATAAATTAAGATTTATTTTTTATATTCTCGACCTAATCTAACCAAACATAGACATAAAAATGTTGAATTCATTTTAACTTTTAAAGATGTCTTAGCACCACAAGGTTCTCACTCGAGCATGAATCATCTACGAAGAGCCAAGACGTATAGCCTTCCCCTCGATTTTGAATTTATGCAATTCGAACATGCATCATCCATGATAGAAAATATAAAATAAATAAATAAAGAAAGAAAGAACATAACCTCAATTTTATTTTATTTTTAAAAATCTAAATATGTTCTTGATGCAAGATTTCAAATTTGAAACCTGACATACATTATCAATCATATTCTTTGGTTAAACTAGTTAAGCCTGTCTGTTGATGCTTGGGAGCGACATAGATGGCGCGCACGATCTCCCTAGTTCTGACTTGGGAAGTCAAGATTTGTGCTTTATTTCCTCAGACATGCAGGACACGACACAGACACGTTCTCTCCTCTGTATGAACTGTCGACAACAGGATATCTAAATGTCCAAAATTGAAAAAAATTATTGTATGAACCGGACACAGTACATCTTTTCTTTTCTCAACCGTTAGATTATATAGGAATGTGTGCGAACACATATCTCTATGATAATCCAACGATTTGTATGTGAAGGATGCACTTACTGCACCCGACATATACAATAATTTCTCCAAAATTGGCTTAGAGTACTTATTTAATCCGGAGGTTAACCATCATAGTTGTCGAACGACAACTCATGGTCAGACACCCTGTGCTTATGCATGAGACATTCATCACCTATGCAAAGATCTCAAGCAATATCTCCACCATCATTCATGTATGCAAAAATCTCAAGCAATACCTCCACCATCACTCATGTACAGTGACAAGACTTTAGACTTGGATAACTCTCCTCCATAAGATAAACCCTAAGGCCATTTAGTTTTCTTAGATTCCATTCACCTCAAATCCAACTTAAAATTAATAGAGGGTGAAAGGCAACCAAAATTAGCTCCGGCTAAGACAATCCAACCCCCCGGACCGACTATGCTCATGGAATGTATGGAAGGTAAAGTGCAAATAAATTCTCACAAGAAAAAGACTATATTTTTCTATCACTTAAACCCTCGCATTTTGGGTACTTTAATCAAATCACCATCTCCATCCACTAGTCGTTACAATTTGAACGTTATAGTCAAAATTTTGACTATTAAACACTTCAAATATCCAAAATACTCATACACGTGATCATTAAAGATTGCAACAATATTACCATCCTTTTGTATATAGGTTTAAATTTTTCCATATTTTACCATTTTCTTTTCATTTTTTTCTTCCATATTTTACTCCGTTTCCACTCTGTTTCACATTTGTATATTATTAGTTTTTTTTTTTTCTTGCATAAATAATCTAAATAAGTCTTATTGATGGTAAATTGATTGTCCGTTGACGTCGACGTTTAATTTGAATAAAAATTGTACCAAATTAAAAATTATATAATTTTTTTAATATATATATATATTGCAAATAGTGTGAAGAATTTTTTGTACTTCACCCTTCACGTATGCAAATATGTCAAATGAAGGTTAAAACATAGGTTCTTATAATGCAACCTCTTAAAATACCTGATGGTCCAGATCCATACATAATATAATACATGTAATATATCACATCTTCCACTAATATAATATGGCTTAAAACCGGCTAAAATTGAGTCGTCTAAATCGTACGTATATCATTAACAAATTAATTATATATATATATATATATATATATATATATATATATATATATATATATATATATATATATACCGTCTTTGTTTTCTTTTCTCACAGTTGAGAAAAAAATTTAGAAAAACAAAAATATAGAACAAATGATAAAATATATTTAAGATTTAAATTATATTTAAACTAAGTATATGGTATTATTTAATTAAAACATATAGAAAATTCTATTTAAAACAAATTATATCTTCCACTAATATAATGCAGCTTGAAACCGGCTCCAAATTGAATAGTCTAAGTCGTATGTATATCATCCACCAATTATATATATATATATATATATATATATATATATATATATATATATATATATACACCGTCTTTGTTTTTTTTCCCTCACATCTTTCATCTTCCACTAATATAATGATGCTTAGAACCGGCTCCAAATTGAATCGTCTAAGCCGTATGTATATCATAAACCAATTAATAAAAAATATATATAACTACCGCCTTTGTTTCCTTGTCTCAAAGTTGAGAAAAAAAAATTAAAAAAACCAAAAAATATATTTAAGATTTAAATTATATTTAAACTAACTATATGGTATTATCTAATTAAAACATATAGAAAATTCAAAAGAACATATTTATAACAAATTATAATTAAACTATATTTAAAGAATATTTAAATTTTATTTTATTTTTTTAATAATAATATATTTTTATATAGGTGCAACGCACATAAACGTTACTAGTAAAAGAAATAGCAATAGGAAGATCATTCATATATATTTACATAATACAACCGTAACGAATCAGTACTCTTCGGTAACTCAAATGGACTATACAGTTCGATCCAGATTCGCCTTGGAAGAATCCAACGGATCATCCAGAGTACAGGTTGAGTCGTGATCTGATTGTTGTGCGGCATATCGGACATTTGGTCAAGTTCTGCCCACACTCTCTACAACACTGCATGCATTCGGGAAAAACCATCGTTAGCCACAATAACTCTGGGACCACGTTTGGTTCGCATAATCAGAACATTGAGAAAGGAAAGTCATTTATTTCCATCAATTATTCACTGTCCCTTCCAATTTTCGGAGTCTTACCAAACACCGGAAAAAAAATTTAATAGAAATTAAAAAATTTCAAAAGGAAGGAAAGAGCAAAGATTCATTTCCTTTCCGCGAACCAAACGAGGAGGCCTGGGAGTGCAACAAACCGGAAATGTAACTCAGAACTGAAAGTGTCACTGTGTAACATACCATATGGCCACAACCAAAAGCCAGGTTTTTTGCATTTGTCAAACAGATGGGGCAAACCTGCATCACAAGGTTCCTCAATTAGAAGAAGATTGGAATTTCTTCCAAAGTTTATATACTAATGTTTAGTTAAAAAGTTTAAAGTTCTGCGATATGGCAAAAATTGGAACGAAATACAGAATCTAGGAAGCACGGACACTCTAAAAATATAGGCCGTGTTCTGTCACACACGTATTGGACACAATCTGGACACGTCAAAATAGGTGGCGTGTTCGTGTCACCCTGTCCTGTCGTATCTGTGTCCTTGTAACATCATAGTAAAGAATGTACATATGCAAAAGGTCCCATGTCTGAATTCTTCTCGTTACCTGGTTCTGGTCTTCATTACTGGATTGTGCAGGTGTAGTAGATACTGTACTTGGTAAAGATAGCTGTCTCTGTGTGTTCGGTATCAGTGGGGGGCGTGGCACTACTCTTTTAGCTTTTCCCGTGGTTCGCCTTTTGTTTCATCAATCGGAAGACAATAGTTCAAGGTTCAAGAAACCGAAAAAGGAAAAGGAAAAGAGAATGGTTGAACTTAAAGTTGTGATAATATCATAATATGTTATATTTACCCGAGAAGTCTGAACTCTTTAGTTGCTTTATACTGGATAGGGATCTCCATGAGAGCAGCAAGGGCGAAAGCAGCTTCCTTCTCTGCTGGGTCCAATTTCTTCGTCATGATCGCAGTGAAGTTGACAAACTGCATTTCCGGATAAACATTTTGGAAATAACTACTAGTATCAGAAAAATAATTTTAATGCTAAATATTGAACTACCTTCAATGAGATGATACCTGAAAATTGTCAAAGTCTCGTGCTGGAAGTTTGTCGTCAAAATTGCGCATATCTTCCCAAGGCCCATCACCAACCCCAACAAGGACAATCGAGAGCGGATAGGAACTAGAGATGGAAACCATGACACAGTCACTTCTTGATGTCTTGTGTCAATATTGTATATAGTTAACACGCAAGCAGAATCAGTGAAAAATACAAATTCAGCAATATATAACAAATGCAATTATATCAGGGCTCTATGTTGCACGGATATTGGAAAATGGTGTCATGTCCATGCAACATAGGTAACTACTATGGTACCTATCTGAAAATGTTTTTATCTCGTATTTTGTCGATGTTCGTATCCGTGTCCGCATTCGTGCAACATAAGGTTCAATCAAGGTGATCAAATGATCTGTCCTGGTTGATGATTATACGGTTTTCATTTCGTTTTAGTGGTTCTACTCTATAATTAGACTAGTAATAAATGATGAGTTGTGGAAAATATCTTTATGGTAACCTTTAAAATGAGAACGCTACTCCATTTTCGCAAAAATATGTACTTGGGAAAGAACTTGATCATAAAACAAAGCGACATAGCTATACAAGAGCAATCAATGGAAGAAGGGGAAAAAAGCCACGAAGAATAACTGGCATATCACATTTGAATGCCTCTTCTGTTTACCACCAAATTCTGAATATGGATAACAGTTGAGTTATATTCACTAGTAGAATTATCTATATGAGAAAATGCCCCTATTTAGCTTTCATAGGCTTTTTTTTTTCTTAATTGAACATCTTGTGTTCACTTTAAAACTTGGAGAGGCTCGGACACAGGAGATTGCAAGACTGCAGGAGGAACTAACTTGATTTTGTGAAGAGGTAGAAAGTTCCAGATTCAAAACTTGAAAGGAGTTGCAGCTATTTCTAAGAAAATGCTATATTGAATCTGATATGTGGCATACATTTCTGATTCATAACACCCATAACCATAATTCCTATTGCAACTATACGAATTTGAATCTTTTTTATGCCAATCAATCAAGTAGAGTCTAGGCTTATTTGTTCATTTGACATTTCTTATTTCAAGCTTTGCCATGAATGCATTTTTGGCATTCTTGTGGCATTGTCACTTTGTTACAACTTATAGGACCTTGGCACTCTGAAAAAACATATTCCAATATATAAGTTCTTTTTACCAGCTAACATATTTTAAGTTTTAACCATATAGAGCTCCAAGCGTTACTGCCATTTCATTCATCTCCTAAAGTCACCAACCTAATAGCTTATTCCTTGACACCAACTTAATAGTGATTACAGAAGAAAAGAAATACTTGATAGATATGCATATATACCTTGCCATTACAATCGAGGCGATAGTTTTCTCCTCTTGTGGGCTGAGAGCGCTATCGTTTGTATCAACACTTCGAGTCACCTTTATAGAACAAACAAACAAAATCAAATTACGTGATACTTGTTAACAAAAATGGATAAAAAAAAGTTGGCTAAATTACCCTAATGGCACCCCAACTATAGCGTTTGGACATTTTTAGCACATTAACTTTTCAATGCTCGATTTTGGCACCCAAATTTTATAAATTGTTCTTTTGAAGCACCTTTTGTCAATTTTGAAGCACATCGAAACCAATTCCAAAACATATCTTGTAGTGCAAAAGCAGAGTTTAAATACTTGTACTGCCATATATTCTTTTGAATCTTTTGAAGTGGTCCCGTTGTGCTTTAAAATTGAAAGAAAAACGTGTTTAAAAAAGCCATTTACAAAGTTGGAGTACCAAAATCGAACAGTAAAAAAGTTAAGGTATCAAAAACGTTCGAACGCTATAGCTATGGTACCATTACGATAATTTAGCCAAAAAGGTTTGATCCCAACCTGGCCATCTGCAATGATAACCAAAACGTGGTATTGCCCTCCAGTTCTCTCGACTATATCAACCGCCGTCTCCACAATCGGTGCAAACGAAGTCGGTCCTCAAAGAAAGCAAAAGGAAAAAGTATTTAGTAACATATATAAAAAATAAATTATTACTATGGACCCTCACTGGAAGAACATTGCGTTTGTTTTCTCCCAACTTAGAGACATCGGAAAATTTTCTATCAGACCAAGGAATTATCATAGCATTAACAAGCTTTTGATATTACAACAGTAAGCATATGAATATGGAAATGAAGGAACAACCTGACAGTTTCAAATTGGGAACAATCTTTCTGTAGCAATCCAAAACTTCTTCAAAGCCATGGCAGGGAGAATGATCAGTGTGGAAGCTAAACACCTCTTTGTCATATGTTGTTACTGATAGATGCAGTACCATCAAAAAAGTGCAAAGTCGAAGAGAAAGTTGAAACATGAAGGGAAACAATAGCATCTAACGAAACAGTTGGCACACTTACCGTCACCAAAGCCGAAACAAGGAATCAAGTTGTCTTCGTCAAACGGAGCCAAAGTCTTCCCAATAATAGAAATGGCTTGCTCGTAAGGATTAAGCCTGCTGCCAATTGCATGCAAGCTCTGGTTGTTGAACGAGTGCTTCCCTTGCGAGAAGAAGAACAATATCAATTTGAATTAATTAGCTTCATATTGAAAATGCAGAAGTATGCAAAGAGGAAGATCATTTTCACTAACCTGTCCACTCGTTGCTCTTCGTAAAATCGATTCCAACGATCAGATTCGACGATTCTAGACCAGCTTCTCTCAAGGCAGCTGTAACCTGTGAAAGCAATTTCAAGATTAGGGACTCCGAAATCTAAATGTGCTAACTGCTAAGCGTCTTAGAATTAAAGTAGCATTTTTGTCATGAATAAATTTAGATAGTAGTCAGTTTGAATCAAGGTTCGCAGTATCGGTATCGTTATCGGACCCTTCCTATGAATATCTGGATCGCTAGTATCGGCAGTTTTGGATCAGAATACGGAAAGTAAATAATTATTAATAATTTATTAACATTTTTTTAAAAACAATTGTACATTTATGCATAATTTTAAATATTTTATGTGTTATTTCTTAGTAGTTTTTGAAATTGAAGAAATAATAGTCATCTTTGTCGATAGATTTACCATCGATAGATACGTTTTCTTCGTTTATATGCTTTTACATCCTTACTGACCGACTTGTCTTTTTCATTCAATTTTCTTTCTGAATTGACAAGAAAAGAGCCCTCCAAAGTCGGTATCGGTCAGTATTGGACGGTATCGATACATGCCAAACCGTATAGGTATTGGCCGTATCGGATCAGTATCGGTCGTATCGGCTGATATTGCAAACTATGGTTTGGATGCATGAGTTATGTAATTCACACAGTCATGAGTTACAAGTAGATTAATGTCATGGCAGTGGCTAGTCTCCTGTACGTATATACGTCTTGTCATTTCATTTCAAGTCGAATAAAACTTTATATTCTACTTCATTTTCAATTCCACCATTTTTTTGTGTTCATCTTCACATTTATCATCGTTCGTGGGCTAATGTGCATTGCACACCAGAGTGGTAGCACCACCCAGTAATATTTTGGACAATTGAGCTACTCAGAAAGAGGGAAAAAAAGAACACAATAGTGGAGGTAGTATAATGAACCTGTTCAAGCGAGGTGTAATTGTCAGGAATGTAGGAGTACTTTTTCGGCACCTGTTTCTGTGGCTTCCTGGTCGACTCTTGAGACAGTAGGCTTCTCGCCGGCCGCCTCTGGGCATCTTCATGGTGGTTTGGCCGAAACCGACGAAGGAGTTCACCTAATGTATTGCCCATGAGTGCTTTCATCAAGAGGAGGAGGAGGAAAACAAAAGAATGTATTTCTTAAGTATTCAGTTGTGTTACCTTTTCTTGAATAAAGAGGTGCTAATGGAATGATTCGATGAGCACAACGGAAGGAAAAGGATATATACTCCCGATCCTTTGCTCTCAAATTGCTCTTTTGGCGGACGGACGAGCGGAGGCTTCTTGGCTGCGTCTGGCCCATATCTTCAAGATTCCCAAAGACGCAGCTTTATTCCTTAATCACGTAGGCTTCTTCTTGCTTTTAACTTCCACGAAGGTTCTGCTGAGTGCAACATGCTTTGTATATGTACTCAAGTTAGAGCAACAGCTTTTATAAAAGGCAAAAGAAACAAAATACCAATGAAATTACTTATTTTAGACGAATCCGTTGGCCCAAAGATCCCAAACATCATAATTACAAATATCAAACTTACAAACGACTTTCATGTACAAAAATACAGTTCCCATCATCAGAGCTAAAGAACATCTTTACCAAAGAGGAAGGACTTCAGGATTTTGTTCTGGATCATCAAAATGTTGGTCCATTTTCTTTGGTTCTCAAGCTTACAAAACAAATTCCACGGCTTTCGGGATTTTCAGATCAAAAAGAAAAGAACAGAAGAAAAAAAAACTGAAAGACAATCCTGTGGCAACATGACAAAGAAAAGAATAACTTTGGACAAACGAAAATCGAATATATTTCACAGATAAATGCTCTAACAAAGCTAGTGATATCTAACATCATAGAACAACGTACAGAATTAGCAAATTATAGGGAAAAAATGACAGACAGACTAAATGACCAACAAGTTCAATTCATAGACTTTACAGTTGATGCTTAGAACAGTAATCAGCACCATTTGTCCGTAATTCATGAGCACAAATTGATAGAACCCCTTCCTAAAGCACCAGGAACTGGAGGCGATCTAGCACTATTCAACATGAATTTGGAACAATTTGTGAAGAAATTGAACAATTGACAAATTGGGGAAGAACAATTAGGGTTTATATTTGAATTGGACGAAAGCGGAAAACAACATAATTACAATTTCTCTCATTGATCCCCTTCTACTCTTCTCTCCCTCTATTTATAGGCAGTGAGTATCAGTAATACTCGGATACTGCTGATACACACTACAGCTGCTGACTGGGTGTGGTTTGCTTGCTGACCAAGCTTGCCAGCTCAGTATAGTTTGCTGACTGGATGACTGGATGCTGACTGTGCATAATCAATTAACTGCCACTAACTGCTACTGGCCTTCACTGAACTCCTTCCTGTTGGTACTGAGCTCTTTATTGTTGAAGAAGGGAATTGGAGTGATGGTGATACTGATACTTGACTTGAGCATGTGAGCTTGATCCTGTGAGCTCGAACTTGTGAACACTGATTCTGATCCACATTGGTACTGAAGAGCTAATTGGAGCTAACTGCTGATTTAATTGGCACTACTAATAGCTAACTGAGCTAACTGAGACTGAAGCTTGGAACTGATATGAAGCTTGAGTGAACTAACTGGTACTGAAGCTTTGAAGGCCTGATACTTGATACTGGGGCTTGATACTGGAGCTTGAGTGAGTCTGTACTGAGCTAACTGATACACTCACTGTCAGTCAGTCACTTAATGACTGATACTAAAGGGGTCTGCATCACAAATTCATATAATTGTGATCATTTACAAACTGTAACTAATTAAATTGTTAAACTCTGGTAGAGCATTCATTAACATATGTTGCGTGCCACGAAGCTAAAATTGCTTGCTAAGCTTTAGAGTCACTAGTTTAGAACATGTGACAGTATAATTGTTTGCTTCATATGGACACCTATCCCAATTAACTTTTATGCACTTCCTGCTAATGCTCTTATGATACTTGAGTTGCTGAATCAAATTTCTTGTACATGGAGTAACCTTGAGCCTGATATAATAGAAACCTTATAATAAGGGTGACCTTACATGGCTCTTGCAATTATGCTATGAAAAGTGTCAAATACATCATATGGTCCCAAATTGAGTTATAATTATTTCAACTGAATTAGATCAATCGATTGGGGCAGGAACTATAGCAGTTCCAGTGTCTATAATGTAGAAAGTTAAACACTACTGGCAAAATAGAGTAGCGGATGTAGGAAAGAGTCCAAACAACTAATAAAGGTGGATATGATGTCCACCACTGCATTCTGCCATAATACTAGGTAGATGTAGACTGTCACTAGAGCACCCTGACCGAATATAAAGGGCTTGGGCAATGGCAATAGTCACAACCCTCAACTTCCAAGGAGTGTAAGGCGTCACTTATTGAACAATAACACATATGCCTATAAAATAAGATAGAACTATCAAGCAAATAACTAAGCCTCAAACTCAAGTTCACATTAGCAACCAAAAGTACCATTTAGTTTTATGAGGTTGCTTGAGTGAAAGGAACATTGGCCAACAGTAACACTAAACTTATATAGCATGAGTCCTTAACACAAAATAAACCCCAAATCCAGATGATATGTAACTTCCACTATATAGTAAGACACCGAGAAGATAAACCTGAAAAATGGACTCAAAAGGGCAAGTGATCCACAGCTCAAAATCATACCAAGTAATTTAAGTTCTTATAACTGTAGATGAATAGTTCATTAGAAAGAAAATTTTCATTGAGATGGTATCTCATACAGATAATCATTATTTTAAATTTAATTTCCTATGACAAGGGATTTGAATTGCCAATGCCTAAAAGTATGGTCATTTTCTTCAGCTTAGACAGACTTGGGCCATGTCTTTGTTCTTAGCGTAGTTGGGTCTACTAAAGTGCAGTCACGTCAACTTGGACCCTACCACTATTCTCTCGGTGTTGGTTGAGGGTCTTCACAGTGTTCCTATGAGCATAAGTGATTCCTTGTATGCCGGCACTAAACAGCTGATTAGTGATTACATTTCACAATGCCAAATGTCTTTGGTTTAAAATTTTCAATAAGATAAAAAGGGCATCCCAGTGCCACGAGGTCCCGCTTACACAGGATCTGGAGAGGGTCAAGATGCATGCAGCCATGTGCCTTTGGTTTCAAATTTTCAATAAGATGCATATAACAATTTGGATACCATGTGAGCCACAATGACAAATATTGATGTCTGAACATATAGCATGGTATAAATAATTTGAACGAAATCAAGCACGGCATACACAACAAATGTATGGAATCTATAGCCTAAATGATATTTAGTGCCACCATGAATAAATCTACTGATGCAGTAATTAGATATAACTACTAAATTATAAAACAACAACAAAGCCTTCATCCCAAATTTTAGGGTTAGCCGTTTGAATCATTTTCTTCCATTCAGTTCAGTTAGTTAAGGGTTGTTTCCTCTGTAACACTAACAAAAATTATATCCTTCAATCCATGTTCGTTTTGGTCTACCTCTAGTTCTAGCGGCTCCTTTCATTAGTGTCTTAGTGCTCCTCCTTTATAACTGCCAAATTATAGAAAACCATAAATTGCATGAAAAATCAATGCTTAGGTGAATGATCCTCTAGTACTCCATTGGATTTCTTCTATGAGGTCCTATAGTCCATCTAATACTCCATTCGATGTCGCATATGAGAGTCTACAGATCATTTCCCAAGATCCCCGAAATGGCATGCTGACTACTTTCATGTGTCTTCCTTTTCCTCCCTCGTCCTCTTCTTCAGTTACATCTATATCACTTCATTACACAGTCTTCTTTATTTCACTCCACATCCCCCATCCCCATATATAGGAAGAGGGTGGTGGCCTCCCACTTGGGTTGTCACCAACACTATCCTACTTGAGTTGTTATGAGACCTGTCAATCAGTATCACCATCCAAACAACCAATCAAAATCATTGTCCATCTATCTAGCCCATCAGTTTGCAGACCGGCCAGCCAACAGGAATTACCAGCCAATCGGAACCACCATCTAACTTGCCCAATCAGAATTGCTGTCCAGTCAATAATTTGGAATAATAGATGGACAATATAAAACAATTGTTGGTCATGTCAGCCTCATTGTCAACAGGTAACTAAATCATAAATAGTCAACCATAAAATGTCTGATCAAAGTTCCAAACAATTCTGATCAACGAGCAACGAAACTAGGTTGGACTTGACGACTAGAGTCAAATATTGGTAAAATTAATATTATAAAATGATAAATTTAAGTCAGTCTTGGTTAACTCAAATTAGCCATAGCTGGAAACAGGTACAGTTTTATTTGCCGTAGTTTATAGGCATGTAGAAATAAGGTCATCATTTGACGATCTAATTCATAGAAAATACGATTTAGGAAAGACTTAAGGTCCTTATCAATTACCACTGTTACAGCATAAATACAGATAAAAAAGTAAAGCTTAATGCACCAGATTCCTTCTTCTTACTTTTTACATGTAGCTAATAGTATAGTGCATTTAAGCTCTAACTAGGGACCTATTTCTCGAGTGTTTGATTCTGGAAAGTCTTATCCGTGTCTAGCTCATCTAAAAGGTATGGTTGATGTCATAATCATCTACTTACATACTGAAAAGAATGAAATAAAATGAAGCAATACAACAATTGAGACTTACCATGCTTTTATAAGGACAAAACTTGTGAAGAACTTCAATTACTACTTTGTCATATTTCTCCACTTATCTTTCAAGTCAATCTATTTGACAAGAAAATTTAGCATAAATAACCACACTTTAATAGAAACCAAATAAAGAATATGAGACTAAGCCAAACCAAACCTGTGTTCTTCCTTCGAAAGTTTCAGGACAGCAGTCAAGAATTATTTTCCACTTTCCTGGGCCATATCTGAAGATGAAAAATGAAGAAATATAACTACAAATATAAGTCAACATGGCTCAGGAATTTACAAAGCCATTTGATTAAAAATACGGTGCACAATATGTACTTTATTCTGAAAAAAAGATATATGTACTTCAGTTCACACTATGATGCAGCTATCATAGTAACTGTGAGAGTCCATTTTTGTTCACCCACAAAAACTAGTGGGGATGTTCACCATTCCACTCATGGGTTGCCACGTCAAATTTTCATCCAACCTAAAACCACTTTGGGAGTGGTTTGGTGAACATCTACATTAGTTTTGACCACTACTTTGACACATGGCAACCCATGAGTGGAATGGTGAACATCCCCACTAGTTTTGGTGGGTGAACAAAAAAATGGACTCTAACTGTGATACTTTCGAAATCACACTCAACAAGAAAGGTAACCTTTTTAGAAGGTGCAAACAAGCACATACTTCTCCACAGCTTTTCTTAAATCATCCTCTTCGAGTGGAGTCCACCTCCTCCTCTTCCTTCCTTTAGCAGATTTGACTGTATTATTTATTTCGACATCTTTTGGCAGGGAAAGTGGATTTGTCCTTGGGGTACGTAGGTGAAGCTTTTTCGATTGAGCGGTCCCCTCTTTGGATGAGCCAATGGAGTCATCCTCCCACTGCAATAGTAAAACTAATACAACATTGGCAAGGAAAGTATGATGTACAAGAATATTATATATTCATAAAGTTAATCGATATATTTTGATGGAAAAATGAAAATTTTATTTTCTTAATTTAGAAATCACAAGGACTAAAATAATTTACTATTCATAGAAAGGCATGCCTAGACCTCACAATGGGTAAAAACTAAACAGGCAAGCAATCCAAGGAAAAGAAATCAGAAAGCACAACCTAACACAGTAAATGGTGTGGAGTCGTGGTCTATTCTAACACGAGCATGCATATCACTCAGCATCCATGATATAAACAGGACGTAGCGAGCCTGAATAAGAGAATAGGCGCTTTCCGAAGTGGGCATGTCTCCATTGGGTGTTATATGTAGCAGACGTGGATACACTATTCATGGGAACCAAAATGCACATGCTCCTTAAGTCTGCAAGCAAGCCACAGTATTCACAACCACACTCAAAATGATCTAGCAGTGGCCATGCAGCATTCTCAAAATGCAATAGTGACAGATATAGTGGTTACGTAGCATGATCCACAAGAATGCATCTGCCAGCAAGCTATACCTTATGTATACTAGGATGTATTGAAGCTCAACTCAAAATATATGTTGCAGTAAAATGATTGTGACAATAAAAACCAAATCACGACGTTCAATTTATTTTGAATCATTAGGGTATTCTATTTGAGATAATATTGTTAATGCTGGAACTTTAACCAGCAAAGGCTGTTAATAAGCATCAATAGAATAAATATAATCATGCAACATCGAGCACGGTAAAACTTTCATCTCACCGCTGTATTATCATTGAACTCATGTACATTAGGAAATGTATCATGTAAAAGAGCAAAAAAAAAATGATCTTATGTAGGTACAATGGAAGAAATAGATCAATCTTGAGAAAATAAACAGAAAAATAAAGGATGAAATCGACAAATCAAAATACCTCATAGGTTCGTGCAGTTGGATTCCTATCCATAAGAGTGGGTTTATGATTAAGAGTGGCTTGCGTAGCATCATTTGGACGCTCAGTTCTCTTTTCTGTATGGATATTGTCAGCAGTATCGTCAACAGGATGCACTTGTGCACTCTTGTCCACCATATTATGATTAAGAGTGGCTTTCGTAGCATCATTTGGACGCTTAGTTCTCTTTTCTGTATGGATATTGTCAGCAGTATCGTCAACAGGATGCACTTGTGCACTCTTGTCCACCATATTATCATTTAGAGTGGCTTTCGTAGCATCATCTGGACACTTGGTTCTCTTTTCTGTATGGATATTGTCAGCAGTATCGTCAACAGGATGCACTTGTGCACTCTTGTCCACCATATTATGATTAAGAGTGGCTTTCGTAGCATCATTTGGACGCTTAGTTCTCTTTTCTGTATGGATATCGTCAGCAGCATCATCAACAGGATGCGCTTGTGGACTCTTGTCCACCATATTATAATTATCTTCAGACTTCTCACATCAAATGGATTCATTCCAAGAGATTAGACACATTTCAGAGAGTAAAATAACAGAAACAGAAGTAAATATTGTTTACCGGGCCAGGACTTTCTCTTGGTTCGAGATGGATTCCTGCTTCCACTCTCATATTATGAGGTATTAGACTATCCGCTACCTCCCTTGCACTTGTAAGCGGATCCTCCACCACATTTTGCAGAGCCTTAGAGCTTCTTATAAGGGCATCTCTCACCTTTTGGACTTCTGGTGTAAGTATATGTCTGGATACTGACAACATCAACACATAACAAGTTCTTTATAACTCACAGTCAAAGCCTAGTGATGACAGAGTATAACATTATAAGGAAAAAAATTACAAATGGTGAACCGGGCGTGGTCTTGGGATTAAAAAAGGGTCTTATTGAATATGATAAAGGACTTGTCGAAAAAAAGATGCTATGTTTTAGTTCCAAAAATTAAGTAAAACAACCATAATTTGAGCAATTCCTTAAAAGGGATTATCATAAGTAGGTTGTATATCATGTGGGTTGTATATCATAAGTAGGTTGTATATCATGTGGGTTTATATCATAAGTAGGTTGTATATACAAGTGAACAAAATCAAGAACCAGAGATCTCCATGTTCAGTTCAGTTTCTCATTCCAACCCTCAGATTCAGTGAACTATCAGAAGGTTCAAATTTTGTAGCTTTACGAAATTCTAAATGAAAAATAAAGAAGATTAGCCAAACCTATCCCAGCATGAGAGACTAACAAGAATACCTTAGATTCATCACTCAATGTCTAACAATTCCATTTAAACTAAAAAAAATCATTAGAACTTATAACTTCACATTGGATTAAGTAAAAAAATAAAATCAGATTACCCCGTTCCGCATTCACACCATTTTTCTTCCTTTTACTTTTGGTCCTGGCTAGTTTTGAAGAAAAGAATGCCAAACTAAAAAAAAAAAAAAAAAATCAGACTTTCATTTTCAGTGCGGTTTCTCATTACGACCCTTCAACTATCTGAAAGTATAAACCTTGCAGCTTTATACACCTTTAAATCAATAAAGTGCATCTTTTAAAACAAAATCATCCAAATCCATATGCTTGTACAACAAAATTCACGTAAAAGTATTATATCAAGGTTACCCATTCTGGCGTTCATAATGCTATTCCAACCATCAAAGTCAATCAACTTTCTGAAAGTTTCAACTTTTGCCGCTTTATCAATATTTGAATACCCAGTCTCAATATTTAATTTAAATATCCCACTTTATTTAAAAAATTTGCAGTTCTATGGAGTTTTAAATAAAAAAATTGCAACTTTTTAAAACAGTGGCAAATACAGACTAACAAGGAAACTCTCTGATTCATGATCTATCAATTTCACTAAGAGGGTGTTTGGTTGGCTGTAATTGGAAATACGTGCAACATTTGTTGCATCCTTCCCATTGGTTCCAATATTTAGTTTGATGTAAACGGTGGAATTGGTGCAACAAAAGTTGCATCATTTCCTTCCTCCAACTACGGCAACAAATGCAAACACCATTTATATCATTTCCACTCATTTTAGTAAAATGAAAACCAAACAATGATTTTCCATCTACCGCAACAACAAAATTACAACTAAGCATGCCAATTACATCATCATTCCAAACAACGGATTTGTAAATCCGCGACAACATTCAACCAAACAAGAAAGAGACTATTACCGCTGGAGCTCCCGGCCTTCCTCTCCTTCACCCTCCCGGCAACCGTGGTCGTCCCGATGGCCTCGCGCTCCGCCTCCAAGTACTCCGCGAGCCTCACGAGCAACGAAGGCCCCATGGCTTCCAATTCCGCCCGCGCGTACGCCCTGACCGCGTCCACCGCCCGCCGCTCGTCCCACCCTTCCATGGCCTCCTCCTTCGACGCAGCCGTCTCCATCCTCCTCTTCCACTCCGCCAGCTCCCCCGAGAGGTCCCCGGCATTCCGCGCCCATATCTCCTCCACCGCGTCGCGGAAGTTGGGAGAGCTGAAGGTGGCTCCGACGGCGGCGTGGAGGTAGGCCGAGCGGAGGAGGTCGGGGTTAGGGTTTGGGTCGAATTTCTGGAGGAGTTGGAGGGAGTGAAGGGTTTCGGGGGAGAGTTGCGGGAGGTCGGAGAGTAACTGTCGGAGGATTAAGGTTTTGTTGAGGCGGGGGGAGGAGAGGGAGTGGGGGAGGATTTGGAGGAGGCGGCAGAGGAAGAGGGCTTCTGGGGGGTCCTCCAGGAGGACAAACTCCTGTACCCAGCCCCAAATTTCTTCCTTCATTCCTTCTTCTCCTCCAATTCTTTCTCGTTAGGGTTTTGAAGGGGAGGAGGGGTCGGGGCGTGGAGAAGAAAGAAACGCTCTACTGTATTTTTTCCTAAACATTGAAAGACGTTCAAAAATATTTCGCTGAAATGAAGTTAGTGTTAGGATGGAGATATTATTGACTTTATCAAAACATACTCGGAACTACCCAAAAAAAAATTTGTTTGTTTTAAGAGTTCAACTACATAAACTCAAATAAGAACTCATGTTCAACTTGCAAATATTTTTTCAGTTTAATCATTTATATTCTTATATTTAGACTATTTGAAAAAATTAAAAGATAAGATAGATATAATTCAACAGTTGTAAATTGCATGAGCTTAAAAAATTAAGAACTCATTAGTTCCTCTAGAAATTTTGTTGTTTTAATTACAAATTTGTTACAAGAAAAAATTAATTGGGACTAGCTTACTCGAGAGTATAAAAGCAAATATTTATGTTTTTTTTTCCTTTTCATATTTTGCTTATTTTTGCTTCCAATTTTCAAATATGTTAGGGTTCCATCTTCATGCATAGATTTCATCTTCTATAAACACTAAAATAGGATTTATGATTCATTTGGAGATAGATTTCTGAAGTTTCGAACCCATTATAGGGTTTTGAACTTTAAAAATTCATGCACGGTCACGACGGGGACGATGATGTTCTGTTAAAAAATTTGACAGTTCTGTATAAAGTTAGGACTGTTAAAAAATTTGAATGTCCTAACAATAGTCAGGACTGTCAAAAAAATTGACGGTCCTAATTTAAAGCTACTAAGTTCTAGGACTGTCAAAACTTTTGACAGTCCTGACAATAGTCATGATTGTCAAAAAATTTTACAGTCCTACAATACAAAGAAAAGTGTAACATAAGATTGGAGTCAAAAAATTGATTGTCCTACCAACAATGAGGATTGTCAAATATTTTTACAGTCCTAATATACAAGTTTTTATTAGGTCTGTCAAATATTTTGACAGTCCTTGTGTTACATTCGTTTTTCGATTTGGTATTTCTTTAATTTTTAGAATTTAATTTTCCTGATATTGTATTTCTGCTGTATTTTGCATGATGGTTCTTGTCATTTATATTTTATTTTTTGTTGTCTAGAGAGACTACCCAAGACCAGTAGAATATCCATTGACATTGTCATAGACCCAATTTAGGACCCGCATGTAGACTGGACACTTGGTTTGGTTCATTTTTGTTGAACCAATGTCTAAACCATCTCACTCTCTCCCCTTATATATATATATATATAAAAGTGTTTTCTCTCTCCTCTCTCATTTTTACTTCTCTTTTTTCTTCCTTCTTCTTTCTTTCTCCCTTGCCCTAGACCTAACCATAACCCTAGAAGAGGTGGTTGTGATCACTTGGACCGTGAGAGATAGAGGCTAAGATGCCACTCCAGGCAAGTACATATTGCTCAATGGTGAAGCCATAAATTTTAAATTTTGTATATATATGTTAAATAAAAATGTATTTGATGGAAAATATTCTCCTTGATGTTCTCTTCCATTTTAGTTCTTGGTGTTTTTGGTTTCAATGGATAAATTTGAGTATATCTGAATTTTAAAGTTAGGATTTTACTAAAAAAAAATTGGTTTGATCTCTTAAAACTTAGTCTTTCTGAAAAGATCCATCTGTTTAGATATCATCATATACATCTAGAAAGCCATATGCTTTGGAAGAAGCTAATTATCCCATATTGTGGAAAATTAATTTTATTCGATTTTGGCTTTTAAAACGCCGAATTTTGAGTTAAAATAAAAAAATTATGGCCAAAATAAGTTTTTAGAATTTTTATGTCGGCTGAGGAAGAAGAACAGTGTTGGCGTAAAACTGTGCACAAGTCCCTGGCATAAAACTATGCAGAAATCCTTCATTTGCGTAAAAATACTCCAGAAGTCCATTTTGAGCTAAAATACACACATAAGCCCTTCCCCTTTTACAAAAATACGCAAAAAGCTCATTTTTAGCTGAAATACGCACTAAAACCCTTCATTTGCGTAAACTTACGCCAAAAGTCCATTTTTAGCTAAAATACGCACATAAGCCCTTCCCCTTTGTGAGATCCGTCTCACTATTTTCGTATTTATAATATGGTATATGTGTGATATTTCTGTATAATTGCTTCCCGTATATTTTTTGAATTTTTCTAGCTGCTTTTGTGCAATTTCTAGAATGGTGAATAGTGTTAGCCAACCCTTGATATATATACCTCTCTCTCTCTCTCTCTCTCTCTCTCTCTCATTCTTTCACGTTTTCTCTTTTCCTTTTCTTCCCTCTTCCCTCTTCCCTCTCCTTCCTTGGCCGAACCCGAGCACCCCCCTAGTCGTAGACCCTCCCATTGGTGGTAGTAGTTTAGTAGTGGGTTTATGCAAGTACATCTCACCAATAAGGGAGAACTTGCACATTTAAATATCTTTAGTTTTCTTGTATTTTATTTGCTTATATTGTGCTCTATGAACTTTTTTACATGTTTACTTCTTGGTATTTTCGGTTTTGGAGTCTTGGTTGGAGTAGATCTAAATTCTAAGTTGGAGCTTCCTTGAGTTTTACTTGATTTTGATATCTTAAAACTTAATGTCTTTCAAAACTAGTAGTTCTATGTTGAGGAGCATTTGATTTCATGCGGATTTGAGCTTTACTTTCCTGTATTTGGACTTGAAATAAGAGTTTTACCAAGAAAATAAGTTTTCAAAAATATTGGAGCTTCCATGGCAGTGACTTGCTGTTGGGACGATGAAGACTTCATACGACAAGGATAATATGCGACCGAGAGAGTTATGCAGCCAGCTTGTCACATGTGACCTGCACTCTTCGCCTCATTTCTTTGCAGCATGTGCCTATCTTGTTAGGCACGTGACTGTTTCACTGGAGTTTTGAAAACTAAGTTCTTGAAAAAGTCTAAGTAACAGAATTCTTGTGTATGCTGTTGAAATATTTATGCGGCCAAACAAAGCATGCGGCATGCCTGAGCATGCTGCCTCGATGCATGCGGCTGGAAATAAATGTTCTCTTCTCTTATGCGCATGAATCAACACCGACCTTGCACTCCTTTTCATAGCTTTATCTTTTCTTCTGACAAATATTTATTGGCTAGTCACATCAATCACTTCTCTGACCAATCACATCAGTCACTTTAGGCACGTTCCTAACATGCATTAATGTTCCATCACTCAGCACTTTAACCGAGAAGTGGACTTTGCTTCTTGCATGCGGCCAGCTTCTTGCATGCGGCCTGAGTGTTACATGCGGCCAGCTTGCTGCATGCGGCTAGCTTGTTTCCTATGGATATCTTACCCCATGTGCCTATGGTACTGTCACCCTCACATTTTTATCTAAGGGTAGTTTGGTAATTATCATGGGTATTGATTATTTTAGGATTATAATAATTAATATTTATGCATGACTGATTTATTTATTTTATTATATTAATAATTATTGCTAGTGTAGACTTATTTTGGAGTTGTGTAGTGGACCTAACCTTTTAATTAGAGAACATGAACAAACTTTTGGACTAGTCTAAGTTGAGCCCGTGAATTAGGCCCATGGATTAAGAAACATGATTAATTAGGGAAACCATTAGACTAGAACATTTCCTCCTTAGTTATTTTTTCATGAGAGGCCCCAAGGGGTATTTGTGACTTTGTACATTGCTTGGGAAGGGGTTTATGACCAGCCATAATTGAGAGGAGAGAGAGTGCTCTCATTTTAATTCTTCTCCAAAATTCTAGATCTACTTTTTCCCTTCCATTTTTCCTCCATTTTCCCATCAATTCTCCATCAATTCTTTTCAAATCTCTTTCTAAATTCATCATTGAAGCCTCTACATCAAGGATCTACAAGCAAGGAGCAAGGAACAAGGAGGAGGAGGCCAAGATCTACAAGGAGAGGAGCTACTTGCCATTTGGGACATTTTTATTGGGAATCCATCTCCCAATAGGTACAAATTAGTTTTCCCCCTTCCTATAGACTATAGATCTGAGATTTTACCATGAGAAACTACCCCACATTCATAGGTTACCCATAGAATTTGTTTTGAAATCATTTGGAGACCTACGGTGGAAGTTATGACCATGTTTAGTGCCAATTTTGGGAGAATTTCGAGATTGGCACATGTAGTACTTGTCAATGGATCTAATAGATCTAATTGACCCTTGATTGTTGTTTGTAGTTTGAAGTTTGTGTCGTGTCCACAATTGGATACGTGTGGGCCGAATCTCGTCAATTTGACCAAACGGTCGATTTTGGGGGTTTTTTTCCGACACGGGGCCATGTGCATATCATATGATGACACAGACACTCTAATTTATATATGTATTGTTCATAATATATGTATTGGGCTTGTACGTGTCCTCCGGGATACGTTTGGTTGTGAGTTGGGAGCCGTATCGCAAGCGTATCATAGAAAAGTGTGATACGGGTGCGATGCGTCCCATGTGTTTGTTGTTTGGCTCAATTTCCTATACATACATATATAAATGTATTTGTATATACTATCTATATATTATTTGGAAGTATACAATAGTGTATTTGGGTTTTTGTGTTTATGTGTGTCTATTTGTGTATACTATAGGAGTATCTAGATATATAGAGCTATGTTTACAGGTTTATATATATATATATATATATATATATATATATATATATATATATATATATATATATATATATGTGTGTGTGTGTGTGTGTGTGTGTGTGTGTGTGTGTGTGTGTGTTGGTATATATATGCATGTGTTAGTTTATATCTATATACTTAATTATATGTGTAGTTAGATATTTATGTACATATCTAATGATAAGGATGAATTCATATTGGTATATGGAATAAGGAGGTTTATAGTTATAGGCATTGATTACCTATATGTGCTGGTACATATATATAAATGTACCTAGTTGTGTGTTGTGTTGTGTGTCTGTGTGGGTGTGAGTGCATGAAGGGAAGGGTGAACTCACACAGGGAACAGTCACTGTGTGTCACGACCCGCACCCGGAAAATCGGGCATGAGTCGTGGGTACGTCCAGCCTACGCCGCAGCATCGGCGGTAGAACGCTGTCTAGGTCAACTATCTAGATAATAATCTCACACAAAAATCGGGCATGACCTCTCCAAAAGGAGGGCAACCACACAAACAATACATAAACCTGTCAAGATCTCAACTCCAAACGGAGGAGCAAATATCAAATGATAATCACAATATACTCAATCACGAATCTAAGCGCGATAAGATAACACAGAGATCTAACAACTATAAAGTCTAACCAACAACAACTACTACAACAACCACAACATCAAATAATAATACAACAATATCCAAAATAATATACAAACAAGGTCTCAATCCAAAACCGGAGACAAATCCGGTGCTAAAAGCTAATAAAAACAACAACAAGGTCCCAGTGATCCCGGCTACCAACCCGGAAATCACCCCTAAACTAGAGGGTCCCTGTCTGCACCATCGACAGGCTCAGGTCCATAAAACGTCGGACACCAATCCTCCGGATACTCTGGAAAAAATATGTCCAGTCAGGACTGGAGCAAGTACATCTCTAACAGCAGTTCCATTTAAATGATAAAAACTATAAAACAGTTATAGCAAGTAGCAAGAAAAATGAAGCAAGTATGAAACAAGAAATATATATAAATCACTGGTGCATAAAGGTAAAGATGCATGGATATCAGAGCAAGATAGTAATAACTGCAAGATACAGGAAATCTAAGCTAAGATCAAGTCCGTGCACAAGAACGTGTAGTGAGTCCAACATGAAAAACATGTAGTGAGTCAAGTCCAGAAATATGTAAGTGAGACAAGTCAAGAAATGCATGAGAGTCCAGACTATAAAGAATGAACTCGGTGTCTTTAAAATACTTGTTTCGACATGTAAACGGCTAGGGGTAAGTACGGCTCACCGCGCACTGGGTGCGCGGCTGCTATCATTCCAGATTAGACCAGAGGGAGTGATGCCTGATGATTCCAGATGGGAATGTTTACATGTCTACTCGAGTATTTCCCCGCCCCGACTAATACAAGTGGATCCAAGACCCAACACGCAAATCAAGATGAGTCCAGCCTGAACATGAATGATGCCTGTAGTGATGCCTGTAGGTGATGCCAGTAGTGATTCCAGAATAGAGGCCAGAAACATGAAATGTACGTGTCGCAAGTAAATAAATCCAGAAATATCAATCAGTGTCCCGTGTTGTGCCAGAATAATCAGATGATACTAAACTAGAAGCTGAATCATAATAATCATCAAATAATGAAAACTATCAGAGAATGGACTCGCCTGACGTCCTGAGCAACTGGCGATCCGAACCGGTGTCGCAAGGACCTAATACGAAAAGCAAGGTTAAACAGGGTTCTAATGAGTTAAACAGATATAAAATAATTAAAAATAGGCTTCTAGGGTCGTTCTAGGTCAAACGGGTCAAACCGGTAAAATCTGGGTCAAAAAGTCAACTCTGGGTCCAAAAAGTCAACTCTAGGTCAAAACTAGGTCAAAAGTTGACTTTGACGGTCAACCGAGTCAACTACGGTCAAGTCTGGGTCAAACTAGGGTGCTCCTGAAATTCTAGGTCAAACCGAGCTCATTAAGCTAGAAAACTCACAAACTCGCCTCCTTGAGATACCGGGATACCCTCGGTATCCGATACCTCAACCTAGGCTACGCACCCCGCCTAAACCCGCTAAAACCTATGCTAGCACGCGTAAATATATACACATAAGCATATAAAAATTACTCCAATACAATTCCTAGGCTATTGCTCAATTACCCCGCTCGAAACCCAATACCTTGGTTATCTTAAGATATTGAAATACCTTGGTATCTCAAGGTATTGAGGTTTCGCTCTGAAACCCCTCTAACTAGCTATCTAGCTACTAATTATGCACCTAGTTATTAGTCTAGGCTAGGTAGTAGAGATATCTACCATATTTATATATGTCTAAGTAGGTATCTACCTATATATATATATATATCCACACATATATACATTTACCCATTTACCTTATCTATACACATATATATATATATATTACCTTACCTTACCCAACTCATAAATATCTATGTATAACTATCTAGATATCTATAGATATGTATATAACTATATGTATATACATCTATATCCTAGATAGATATAACTATCTATCTACCTATCTATTATCAACCTATCTAGTTATCTATCTATCTATCTAACTAGATATCTAATATCTAGTATTTACCTACCTAACTATCTATCAAATTATCTATCTATTTACCTATCTATATATTTAATTATCTATCTATCAAACTACCTACTTACCTATCAATCTATCTATTAATCTAGCTATCTATATCTATCAATCTATCCATTTACTAACTATCAATCCATCTATCTAGCTATCTATTTATCTAGATCTAGATACTAATATCTATCTAGTTACCTATCTATTAACCTATCTATCTAACATATTCAATACCTATCTATCTATCAATATATATATATATATCAATCCCCCTTTCCCTCGCATTGCTGCTGCCTGCTCTTGCCTGTGCTTGCTGCTGCTGCTAGCTCACCTGGCTGCTGCTGCTGGAGCCTAAAGCTGCTGCTGCTGCTCATAAATCTGCTGCTGCAGCTGCTGTTCAGTGCAGCATGGCTGCTGTTGCTGCTGCACAGTTCCAGTCCCAGGTTCTGCCCCCCCCTTTCACCTCACATACACACACACACACCTATTTATATATATATAAATCACTATATATATATACATACATATATATATATATAACTCTATAGATATATATACACACTAACTTATATCTACTAACATATATATATATATACACACATATTAACACATATAAACACACACACATTCATACATATAAATACACACACACACAAAAACACATATCTATATATATATATAAACACACATATATCCATATATATATAAACACACATCTATATATACATATACACACTCACACACTCAAACACAAATATATATCTATATATCCTCACTCACACACACTCACTCACACTAGCACACACCCTCACACACACACTCTCACACACACTAGCACACACTCTCACAAACACACAACCACACAACCACACACATAAACACTCATACATATATATACAAATATATATACATATATATATAAACTCATATGTATATACCTATAAACACTCACTCACACTCACCTACACACTCACACAAGCACTCACTCACACACTCACCTACACACTCACACAAGCACTCCCTAACACGCTCACAAACACATAACCACACATATATATATATAAATATATATATAAAAACACACACACAATATATATATACACATATATATAAACAAACACAACACAACGCACACCACGCCCACAACGCCCACCAACGCACGCCCAACGACCCCGACACGCCCAAACACCTAAAAATATATAAAATATAGTCCGAGAATTCTAGCACACACTCCCCGATACTAACCCAACGTGCGCACAAGCCCGAAACGAGGAACCCAAGTCGAAATGGCCGTTCGGTCATTTCGACGAACACGTGGTGCGCGGCTCGGAAAACCTCCTGAAACGCACACCAAACGAACTCGGAATCAGCCCAAAATTTACCCACGTGCTCTATACGATGTCTAGATCCTAGAAAATGCACTCCCGCGTCGATTCTAGGCCCGTGGCGGAAACGCACACGCACTTAGAATCGGCGACGACGAAAAGCCCCAATTTCGCCCGAAACGCCCGTTTCTCCGCGATACGGCTTCCCGTGCCCAAACGGAGACACGCACTCACCCTCACAACTCCCGACAACGTCTACCTAGGTCCGTCTAACCTAGGACATCACCCAAAATTGGGCCAAATTCGAATTCCACCCGAATTCGACACAAAACCTAATGTCAAAGTCTCTAAACTCAACCAAACTAGTTCCAACTTCCTCCTACGGGTAGGCTTAGGGTCTAGGAAGGTTCTACAACACTAATTATACTACACAAAAATAATTAGGAAGGGGAAAGTTAGGTTTTACCTCTTGGGAGTTGAAATCCCAAGGCCAAAGTCTCACAACTCCTATAAATTACCTCCCTCAAGCTCCAAGCCTCCAACTCTAGCTCCCACACTAGATCTAAGCTCCTTACACCTAGGTTAGGGAAAATGCAAGGTTAAGGTTAGCTTAAAGAAGAAGGAATAGGAGAAAGAAGGAAGAAAAATGGAAGAAGACTTACTTTGAAGGAGAAGAAAGAAGAAAGGAGAAGTGGAGAAGAAGAAATGAAGAAGAAGAAGTGGAAGAAGTGGAATGAAGAGGAGGGGAGTTGGCTGCTGGTTGCTCACAGAAAATGGGGTAGGTAGGGCCGGCCAAAGGAATTAAATGGGGTTACACAAGTTCCACATTCCCAAAACGCCCCTATTCACTTGGTTTTGGGTTCCGGGTTCCAAAAGCACTCAAACTAGCTCCAAATCTCTCCAACTAACCTCCTAAAAATAAAATAAATATTTCTAAGCCCCAAAATAATTCTCACAAGGGTGTGGGCTGGGTCGGACATGGGTCCACTAGGGTCTGACATGGGTCCAGGCTAGCCAAAATCCTAAAACAATCAATAAAAATATAATACAAAATAATGCAATCACTAATTAAATATAAATATAATTAATTATAAATAATACACAATTAACCCAAATTAAAATAAAAAAAATACCCGGCTCTGGAAATGGGGTGGTGACAAGTCTATCCTCCTTAGAAAATTTCGTCCTCGAAATTTAAAGTCAATCACACTCCTTCTAGGTCAAACCCCCAACAATCACAGTCAAAAAATTCTACCTAAACAACATACAAGATCAGGGTCCTACTGGTCGTGTTATCACAGTCTCAATCAGGGTCACTACACTATCTACCACAGCACAAAGAAAATCTAACAGGTACTAATGAAGCACACCACAAGGAATAAAAAAGGACAGGAAGAAGAAACAAGAGACAGACCTGCTAACCCGACATCCGTAGCATCGGCCTCCTCGACCGTCAACGCATAAGCCCTGCCCTGCTGGGGTGTATCCCTCTGCTGGTGCGGGGCATGATGCTGTGCCACAGATGGCCTAGCTCCAACTCTCTGATCCTGTGCTCCACCCAATGGAGGTGCAGTGGGGCAATCTCGCATCTGGTGAGCAGCGGATCCACAGAACAAACACACCTTCAGCCTCCTCCTACAAACATCCCAAGTGTGTCCTGCCTTCCTGCAGTAGGCACAACTGGGCATCCTCTGATCCTGATCCTGCTGCGCTGCCTTCTGCACATAGGGACGCTTAGCTGGTCCCGCACTGCCACTCGCACTGCCTGAATCATCCATGCCTCTCTTGGACTTGAGCTCCAAGTCATCCTCTGCTCTCTGAGCATCTCCTACTATCTGCTCAAAAGTTGCCTCGCGGTCGCTCCTGGTCAAAGACTTGACCGCCATAACCAAGCCCTTGCGAAACTTCCTCGCCTTTGCTGCCTCACTCAAGCCATCTACAAATCTGCCCAGACGGCAGAACTCCGCTGCGTACTCGTCCACTGTCATGCTCCCTTGGACGAGTGCCTCGAACTGGCTCTCCAAAGCACTGAGCGCCACATCTGGGAAAAACTTCTCCTTAAAAAGCCTCTTGAAAGCCTCCCAAGTAAGCCCTGGCGCCGCAATCCTCGTATCTGTGCGATACCATGTCAAGGCGAGGTCGAACATCTGACTGCCCGCTGCCTCTATCTGCATGCTGTCCGGAATCTGTGCCAGCCTGAAGATGCCCTCAATCTGCTCTATCCAGTCATCCGCGTACAGGATACCTTCTGTACCACGGAACTCCTTGGGCCGCATCCTCTGAAAGTCGATAATACTGCCCGGCCTCGGATGCTGAATCTGATCTGCCTGTGGCTGAATCTGTGCCACCCTATCCACTGCTGTCATGGCCACCTGGTGGGCGTTCTCAATGCCCAATCTCATCACATCCACCTAACGGTGCTGCGCGTCCATCATCTCCCTGAAGAACGCAAACAACTGCACGGCATCTACTGGAGCAGGAAGTGGTGGAGGAACCACCGGAACAACTGGGGTAGTCCTCGGATCGACAGGTGAAGGAGGATCCCCGAGAGAAGCAGATGCTCCCTCGACCGCAGGAGTGGTGAGTGGAGCGGTAGCAGCTGCCTGAATACGAGCTGGACGAGAGGTAGCAGACCTCTCCGAGGCAACTGCTGGAATGGTATGACGAGATCGTGTCTTCGGAGGCATCCTGAACGCAGATCAAAAGAAGTCAATACGGTGCAAGATACGATATCATCAAAGAAGGACGATAATATTTCAAAAGAAGCAATTTCAGAATAATTAGATTGGAATTGTTCCTAGTCGTGATTGAGTACACTCTCATCCTAGATCCTAGATCCTAGATCCTATAGCAGGCTCGCAGCAGTACAACTAAGTCGTTGTACCACCACGATATCGTACTAATTGTGAATCGAGACCTGCATGGGGCCGCCACCAAAAACGTGTCACGACCCGCATCCAGAAAATCGGGCATGAGTCGTGGGTACGTCCAGCCTACGTCGCAGCATCGGCGGTAGAACGCTGTCTAGGTCAACTATCTAGATAATAATCTCACACAAAAATCGGGCATGACCTCTCCAAAAGGAGGGCAACCACACAAACAATACATAAACCTGTCAAGATCTCAACTCCAAACGGAGGAGCAAATATCAAATGATAATCACAATATACTCAATCACGAATCTAAGCGCGATAAGATAACACAGAGATCTAACAACTATAAAGTCTAACCAACAACAACTACTACAACAACCACAACATCAAATAATAATACAACAATATCCAAAATAATATACAAACAAGGTCTCAATCCAAAACCGGAGACAAATCCGGTGCTAAAAGCTAATAAAAATAACAACAAGGTCCCAGTGATCCCAGCTACCAACCCGGAAATCACCCCTAAACTAGAGGGTCCCTGTCTGCACCATCGACAGGCTCAGGTCCATAAAACGTCGGACACCAATCCTCCGGATACTCTGGAAAAAATATGTCCAGTCAGGACTGGAGCAAGTACATCTCTAACAGCAGTTCCATTTAAATGATAAAAACTATAAAACAGTTATAGCAAGTAGCAAAAAAAATGAAGCAAGTATGAAACAAGAAATATATATAAATCACTGGTGCATAAAGGTAAAGATGCATGGATATCAGAGCAAGATAGTAATAACTGCAAGATACAGGAAATCTAAGCTAAGATCAAGTCCGTGCACAAGAACGTGTAGTGAGTCCAGCATAAAAAATATGTAGTGAGTCAAGTCCAGAAACATGTAAGTGAGACAAGTCAAGAAATGCATGAGAGTCCAGACTATAAAGAATGAACTCGGTGTCTTTGAAATACTTGTTTCGACATATAAACGGCTAGGGGTAAGTACGGCTCACCGCGCACTGGGTGCGCGGCTGCTATCATTCCAGATTAGACCAGAGGGAGTGATGCCTGATGATTCCAGATGGGAATGTTTACATGTCTACTCGAGTATTTCCCCGCCCCGACTAATACAAGTGGATCCAAGACCCGACACGCAAATCAAGATGAGTCCAGCCTGAACATGAATGATGCCTGTAGTGATGCCTGTAGGTGATGCCAGTAGTGATTCCAGAATAGAGGCCAGAAACATGAAATGTACGTGTCGCAAGTAAATAAATCCAGAAATATCAATCAGTGTCCCGTGTTGTGCCAGAATAATCAGATGATACTAAACTAGAAGCTGAATCATAATAATCATCAAATAATGAAAACTATCAGAGAATGGACTCGCCTGACGTCCTGAGCAACTGGCGATCCGAACCGGTGTCGCAAGGACCTAATACGAAAAGCAAGGTTAAACAGGGTTCTAATGAGTTAAACAGATATAAAATAATTAAAAATAGGCTTCTAGGGTCGTTCTAGGTCAAACGGGTCAAACCGGTAAAATCTGGGTCAAAAAGTCAACTCTGGGTCCAAAAAGTCAACTCTAGGTCAAAACTAGGTCAAAAGTTGACTTTGACGGTCAACCGAGTCAACTACGGTCAAGTCTGGGTCAAACTAGGGTGCTCCTGAAATTCTAGGTCAAACCGAGCTCATTAAGCTAGAAAACTCACAAACTCGCCTCCTTGAGATACCGGGATACCCTCGGTATCCGATACCTCAACCTAGGCTACGCACCCCGCCTAAACCCGCTAAAACCTATGCTAGCACGCGTAAATATATACACATAAGCATATAAAAATTACTCTAATACAATTCCTAGGCTATTGCTCAATTACCCCGCTCGAAACCCAATACCTTGGTTATCTTAAGATATTGAAATACCTTGGTATCTCAAGGTATTGAGGTTTCGCTCTGAAACCCCTCTAACTAGCTATCTAGCTACTAATTATGCACCTAGTTATTAGTCTAGGCTAGGTAGTAGAGATATCTACCATATTTATATATGTCTAAGTAGGTATCTACCTATATATATATATATATCCACACATATATACATTTACCCATTTACCTTATCTATACACACATATATATATATATTACCTTACCTTACCCAACTCATAAATATCTATGTATAACTATCTAGATATCTATAGATATGTATATAACTATATGTATATACATCTATATCCTAGATAGATATAACTATCTATCTACCTATCTATTATCAACCTATCTAGTTATCTATCTATCTATCTAACTAGATATCTAATATCTAGTATTTACCTACCTAACTATCTATCAAATTATCTATCTATTTACCTATCTATATATTTAATTATCTATCTATCAAACTACCTACTTACCTATCAATCTATCTATTAATCTAGCTATCTATATCTATCAATCTATCCATTTACTAACTATCAATCCATCTATCTAGCTATCTATTTATCTAGATCTAGATACTAATATCTATCTAGTTACCTATCTATTAACCTATCTATCTAACATATTCAATACCTATCTATCTATCTATCAATATATATATATATATCAATCCCCCTTTCCCTCGCATTGCTGCTGCCTGCTCTTGCCTGTGCTTGCTGCTGCTGCTAGCTCACCTGGCTGCTGCTGCTGGAGCCTAAAGCTGCTGCTGCTGCTCATAAATCTGCTGCTGCAGCTGCTGTTCAGTGCAGCATGGCTGCTGTTGCTGCTGCACAGTTCCAGTCCCAGGTTCTGCCCCCCCCCCCTTTCACCTCACATACACACACACACACCTATTTATATATATATAAATTACTATATATATATACATACATATATATACATATATATATATAACTCTATAGATATATATACACACTAACTTATATCTACTAACATATATATATATATATACACACATATTAACACATATAAACACACACACATTCATACATATAAATACACACACACACAAAAACACATATCTATATATATATATAAACACACATATATCCATATATATATAAACACACATCTATATATACATATACACACTCACACACTCAAACACAAATATATATCTATATATCCTCACTCACACACACTCACTCACACTAGCACACACCCTCACACACACACTCTCACACACACTAGCACACACTCTCACAAACACACAACCACACAACCACACACATAAACACTCATACATATATATACAAATATATATACATATATATATAAACTCATATGTATATACCTATAAACACTCACTCACACTCACACACACTCACCTACACACTCACACAAGCACTCACTCACACACTCACCTACACACTCACACAAGCACTCCCTAACACGCTCACAAACACATAACCACACATATATATATATAAATATATATATAAAAACACACACACAATATATATATACACATATATATAAACAAACACAACACAACGCACACCACGCCCACAACGCCCACCAACGCACGCCCAACGACCCCGACACGCCCAAACACCTAAAAATATATAAAATATAGCCCGAGAATTCTAGCACACACTCCCCGATACTAACCCAACGCGCGCACAAGCCCGAAACGAGGAACCCAAGTCGAAATGGCCGTTCGGTCATTTCGACGAACACGTGGTGCGCGGCTCAGAAAACCTCCTGAAACGTACACCAAACGAACTCGGAATCGGCCCAAAATTTACCCACGCGCTCTACACGATGTCTAGATCCTAGAAAATGCGCTCCCGCGTCGATTCTAGGCTCGTGGCGGAAACGCACACGCACTTAGAATCGGCGACGACGAAAAGCCCCAATTTTGCCCGAAACGCCCGTTTCTCCGCGACACGGCTTCCCGTGCCCAAACGGAGACACGCACTCACCCTCACGACTCCCGACAATGTCTACCTAGGTCCGTCTAACCTAGGGCATCACCCAAATTTGGGCCAAATTCGGATTCTACCCGAATTCGACATAAAACCTAATGTCAAAGTCTCTAAACTCAACCAAACTAGTTCCAACTTCCTCCTACGGGTAGGCTTAGGGTCTAGGAAGGTTCTACAACACTAATTATACTACACAAAAATAATTAGGAAGGGGAAAGTTAGGTTTTACCTCTTGGGAGTTGAAATCCCAAGGCCAAAGTCTCACAACTCCTATAAATCACCTCCCTCAAGCTCCAAGCCTCCAACTCTAGCTCCCACACTAGATCTAAGCTCCTTACACCTAGGTTAGGGAAAATGCAAGGTTAAGGTTAGCTTAAAGAAGAAGGAATAGGAGAAAGAAGGAAGAAAAATGGAAGAAGACTTACTTTGAAGGAGAAGGAAGAAGAAAGGAGAAGTAGAGAAGAAGAAATGAAGAAGAAAAAGTGGAAGAAGTGGAATGAAGAGGAGGGGAGTTGGCTGCTGGTTGCTCACGGAAAATGGGGTAGGTAGGGCCGGCCAAAGGAATTAAATGGGGTTACACAAGTTCCACATTCCCAAAACGCCCCTATTCACTTGGTTTTGGGTTCCGGGTTCCAAAAGCACTCAAACTAGCTCCAAATCTCTCCAACTAACCTCCTAAAAATAAAATAAATATTTCTAAGCCCCAAAATAATTCTCACAAGGGTGTGGGCTGGGTCGGACATGGGTCCACTAGGGTCTGACATGGGTCCAGGCTAGCCAAAATCCTAAAACAATCAATAAAAATATAATACAAAATAATACAATCACTAATTAAATATAAATACAATTAATTATAAATAATACACAATTAACCCAAATTAAAATAAAAAAAAATACCCGGCTCTGGAAATGGGGTGGTGACAAGTCTATCCTCCTTAGAAAATTTCGTCCTCGAAATTTAAAGTCAATCACACTCCTTCTAGGTCAAACCCCCAACAATCACAGTCAAGAAATTCTACCTAAACAACATACAAGATCAGGGTCCTACTGGTCGTGTTATCACAGTCTCAATCAGGGTCACTACACTATCTACCACAGCACAAAGAAAATCTAACAGGTACTAATGAAGCACACCACAAGGAATGGAAAAGGACAGGAAGAAGAAACAAGAGACAGACCTGCTAACCCGACATCCGTAGCATCGGCCTCCTCGACCGTCAACGCATAAGCCCTGCCCTGCTGGGGTGTATCCCTCTGCTGGTGCGGGGCATGATGCTGTGCCACAGATGGCCTAGCTCCAACTCTCTGATCCTGTGCTCCACCCAATGGAGGTGCAGTGGGGCAATCTCGCATCTGGTGAGCAGCGGATCCACAGAACAAACACACCTTCAGCCTCCTCCTACAAACATCCCAAGTTAGTAGAGTCAGTTAGTTAATAGTTATGTGAACAATTACTTGGGTGTGATTTATCAAGGTTTTGGTCAGTTAGTATCAGTGGGATTAGTATATTGGTATTGTACTTAGTTTATATCATATTGACGAGTATATCTTAGTGTTAACTTATAGTTAATGTATTAGTTTGAGATATGTATATATTGTATAAATTGTTATCCTATAATAGTTAGTTATAAGAGTAGTTAGCTAGCATTAGCTTGGTTACGTATTTTCTTAGTTGGGTTACCTTGGGGCACCAAGGTATCACCAAAGTTTTGTGTCGATATCCAAGGTATTGAGCTTGGGTATCGAAGTAGTTGCGATACGCGTTGGTGCAAGGCCACGGTATCCAAATTATATTGTTTTGAGATATTACTATTATATGTGACTTATGTATATGTATAAAAACTATTTTCATATCAGAAAACCTGCGTATCTTAGGATACTGCGTATCTTAGGATACGACTGCTTGAATGCGCTGTGGTGTGTTAGCTTAGCTAGCTTAGCATAGTTTCATATTATATCGACTTAGTGACTTAGCATTAGACTCTTGCAACCTAGAATACATTGGTTTGACTTAGAAACGGCATATCGACCTAGAATTTCATCAACTTCATTTATTTTCATCATTGAACCTTGTATTGATACAACATACCATATATAGGTTGTGAGACACCAGCTTGGGCATCGAGAGACACACTTTGCTCAGGACTTTAGGCGAGTATATTTCTCTGTTTGTTTTTAATTCATAATATTGTATATATGCATGTTTTAGATTAGTATACATTGATTTCCGATACAGTGATTTCACGGGCTGGTGCTATATGGATCCCGTCAGGAGGTGTTATCCCCTACCGTATGCAACGGGTACCTAATGACATGTATTTCATCGTGTGCAACGGGTATTGACTTTCATGTGCTTCTTGTGCATCCACTATTTCGTGTGCTAGTGTGACTATCATGATCATGTACGTAACGTGTCGTGATTGGATCTATGAGTATTGGTTGGGGAGGGGGAGTAGGAGTTGGTTATGTGATCAAAGCCCTCTTGATCTCATGTGCATGTCGATTATACACCTCACGTATAATGGAGTTACCTTTATATCTCATGTGCAACCTAAGCCGATCACATAATAAACTCGCACTCTAAAACACATAGTTAGTATTTCTTGTTCTCTACTTGCAGTTATTCTTGTTTTTACTTCCAGCTTTATTGTGCCTATTGCCTGTTCACTTGTATTGTATATTCTTTCTACTTGTGCATCTTGTATCATTTTTTTATTGCTTGTTATATATGCTCGATTATGTTATTGGAACTGCTTTCAGATGTATGTACTTCGTTCCAATCCTGACTGGATATATTTTTCCAGATGATTGGCTAGAGGAGCTGTGTCCCATATACTACGGACCTCAGGAGGGTGAGACTTTAGAGGACACTCCCCTAGAGCCAGAGGACATAGTACCAGTGACCGAGGAGGTCTAGTTTTGTTTAGTGATTTTGTATTAGACTGTTATTTTTGAGGAGATTCACAGATGTACTATTATTTCATATTGTGGATTGTATCTTCTTTCCTTCGCTATTTCCATTCGTGCATTATTTTCTCCTTAGTTTATTTTGTGATTGAGATTAATATATATATATTTGTGAGATACCATATTGCTCCTCCATTTGGATTTGAGATGATTGACAGGTACCATATTATACTGTTGAGATGTTAGATAGTTAGAAATGACCCAGACAGTGATCTACCGCCGATTCTGCGGCGTAGGCTGGGCGTAACCACGTACTCGTGCCCGAATATCAGGGTGCGGGTCGTGACACATTTTTAGTGGTGGCCCATGCAAGTCTAGATAGACATCGTAGTTGTGCTCGACTAGAGTATTACTACAAGCCTGCTTTAGGATATAGGATTTAGGCTGAGAGTTTACTCAATCACAATTAGGAAAAACTCCGTCACTACCATATTTTCTAGGAAAGGATATTTTAGTCATTTAGTAATTAATTAAATATTGTGCATGCTAAATTTTATTTATTGTATTATTTATTTATTATTAGCATGTTAGATTTATTTTTTGACTTGTGTTAGTGGACAAACTAGTTTAGTTTAGACTCATGGACCAACATTTAATTCTAGTTAGAATGGAGCCCAATAATTAGAAGCATAATTATTAGGAGGATGATTAATTATGTTAAACCCATTAGACTAGAAGCTTCCCTCCTTAATTAATTTTTTTATGAGAGATCCCAAGGGATATTTTAGACTTTACATAGTAGCTTGAGGGAGGGGGCAAGTGAGGCCTATATAAATGGGATAACAACTTTCTCTCTCTTCATTTTTTATTCCAAATCTAGATCTAAAAATTTTTCTCAACCAAATTCCTACCAAATTTCTACCCAATTATTTCTCAAATCACCATTGGAGGCTATTAGAGCAATGATCTACAAGGAGGAAGCATGGATCTACAAAGAGAAGCAAGGATCTACAAGTTGGAGGCCAATTTCACTAATTTTGGAGGTTTCATTGGGAATCCATCTCCCAATAGGTATAATTCAGTTTTTCTCCTTAATTTAGGTTCTAAATCTGTGATTTAACCATGAAAAATCAACCCATATGCATAGACTACCCATAGATTTTGGTTTTGTGTTCATAGGAGGCCTATTGAGAAAGTTATGGTGCTTTTTGTGTCAATTTTTGGGGAATTCCGAAATTTACATTTGTTGTGTATTTCAATTGATCCTATAGATCAATTTGGCATATGCTTGTGTGTTTGGGACTAGTGTCGTGTCTACAATTGGGTACGTGTAGGTCGTATCCCATCAATTTGGTGATACGTGTTAATTTGGAGATTTTTTCTCCGACACGGGACTTTGAGCATGTCACATTTTGACACGGACACGTAAATTTATATTTGACTCTTCGTATTGTTCATAAATAATATATATGACTTGTTCGTGTCCTTCGGGGTACGTTTGGATGTGTAGTGGACTCGTGTCGCATGCGTATCCTAAATCTAGTGGGATACAGGGTGATACGGTCCATGTATGTGTAATTTAATTGTAAATCTAATTCTTTTGTGTTCTTATTTCATGGAGAAGTGTAATTATATATATATATATTTATATATATATATATATATATATATATATAATATTATGTATATATATTTATATAATATTGTGTCTTAGATCTATGTACCTATGCATATACTATATGTGTATATTTATTATGTAGCTATTTTTCTACATGTAGATATATATTTATAAGTGGTAGTATATGTATATATAATATAGTAGATATATTTATATGTGGTTATATATATAGTTATATTATATATTTTTATGTATTTATATAGTGTATGATTTTATATACGTATACATATATGTATAGTTATATATACATATTAATATGTATGTGTGTGTATGTTACTATGTGGTATTTTATACAATTTACTATGTATAAGTGTATGTATAGTTATATATATAGTTTTATATATATATATTGTATAAATATATATTGTGGGTTATATATATGTATTTAAATATATATTGTATAAATATATATTATGGGTTATATATATGTATTTAAATATATATTGTATAAATATATATATATATATATATATATATATATATATATATATTGTGGATTATATGTATTTAAATATATATTGTATAAATATATATTGTGGGTTATATATATGTATTTAAATATATATTATATAAATATATATGGTGGGTTATATATATGTATTTAAATATATATATGGTAATTAATATATATATATAAATATATTCCTAATTGCTATTTATATTATACTATATATGTATATATTTAGTTGTAGCACATACTATTATTGAGTAAGTTAGTATATTTTAGTTATAAATGGTTATGAGTATCTTTTATATATTATATATTTTTAGGTGTGTATGTACGTATATATGTATTAATAGTTAGTGTGTAGTTGTTAGTTAGTATTTATTCTATTAGTACATACTAGAGTTATATTGGATTGATATATGCAATTATTATTGGGTAGTTAGTACATATATGAAGTTTTGGCAATTACCTTGAGATACCAAGGTAAGTATCAAGATATACCAAGGTATGAGTAGTAGGTATTGGCATAGTAATATGATAGTTGTAAACTAATTATGGGTTGGTATTAAGGTGACTAAAATAAGGTATATAGTATGGTATAAATACTAAATACATGGTAGTTTATAGTTATAGTTGGATAGTTAATATATATATACTAGAGTGCCATTACCTTGAGATACCAAGGTAAATGTCAAGGTATTAAGGATATCCAAGGTATTGGATTTGGGTATCAAGATAGAGGTTTACTATTGTGATACCAAGTTGGTTCAAAACTATGATAATCTTTTAGCATTTGTAATTATGATTTATATATTTAATATTGCTTTATTATAGATATGTGATATTTATCTATTGTTTGCGTATCCTGAGATACGGTATCTTAATATCCTAAGTTGTAGCTTGTATGGCCTAGATTCATAGTGTGTGAGCCCAATATCTTTGAGTTAGACTCATGCAACCTAGAAATAGGTAGTTGACCATAATTTGACTATAGTTCGACCGGTTTGACTTAGAGTTGACCTAGTTTGACTTTTGACTTAGAAATGACTTTATGACCTAGAAGTTGACTAGTTTAACTTATTTTCTTTCTAGAACCTTATATTAATGCAATATTCCATATATAGGTCTGTGTGACACCAGTTCAGACAGTTTGATATTCATTGTTCTGGACTACAGGCGAGTACATTTCTTTGATAGTTTTCAATTCATAATTTGTATATATGCATGTTCTAGAATTGTATACATTAATCCCGACATAGTGATTTTACGGACTGGTACTATATGGATTCCGTCATGAGATATCATCCCCTACCGTGTATCACGCCCCGATCTCCCGCAGGCTATTTCGGTCGTTCCCGCTGTCACGCCCCGATCTCCCGCAGGCAATCGGCCGTTCCCGCTAGGTGGGAATCACCCTCGCCAGCGCTCCCGCGGAACGATCGCTTAACCCATCCGGGCGTGATGCCGTACGAGCGTGAGCCACGCCCGTGCAAGGCCATGGTTCATTGGCTGGCGGCAAGAGTTCTAAGCCACAGAGTCGCACAGATTGTCCGAGTGCAGCGGAGTTTAGGAACGCATAGTGATTCGATAACAGGTTCACTGAGTCGACAAATATAGCGGAAGCATTGAAACACAAGTTGAAGTAAAGCAAGCTCTTTTATTGATATAACTTGTGTTATAGGCGGCGTATAGCCGAGATTACAAGTCGCTCAAGCCTCTCTCTGAAACAGTAAAGGCGTGCCAAGTGGCTACAACTGTGAAATGATTGTACAGGCGGTGGTCAGGCGAGTTCGGGCTATGTTCACAACATTATGTCTTGTATATGCGCTTCAGTCCCGGATGCACCGTTGCAAGGCTTCAGAGGGAACTCCTGGCCTTAGCACGCACGAAGGAGGCGTCTGCACCGAACGAGGTTCTCCCGCACCTTGCATACAAACTGGTAGATTATCAGTACATTGAATGCACTGGTGGGGAAGCTACTGGCCCGCTCGACAAATCCAAACACGTAATACAGGTTCCGTGCACAACTATTAAGTTGTCTTTCTAGTTGCCTTAGGATCAGTTTCATGTAAACATTGAACAGCTTAACGTGTCGGGCAGTGCGCCGTGCAACATGAGAGGAAACACGGCGAGACTTACCAACTTACCATCTCTTCCCTGTCCAAGGCAACATTAAGGCAACATTGTTAATTCGAGCAGAGGCATGTATAAACATTCAGGAGGCAAGCATATGCATACATGAAGGGTCATTTAAACATGATCGTTCAGGTGTTCAGGTATTCAGTGTTGCGATGCAGTGACTCGCACGTGGATAGCCGCTAAGCGAGGATGACTTATCTATATGAACACGGTCGTTGGCAAAGCCATTATGGACACTAGTCTTAAACGAGAGTAGTTTGCAACGAAAGTACAATGGGTGCTACAAGCCATCTCGTTTAGTACAGTAGACTATACAGTAAGTTCAGCCATGGAGCGGATGGTATACAGCGAAAGAACGGTAGGTGCTGCACACTATCTCGTCCAGTACAGTTGGCTGAAACAGTGGAGTTCCATCCGGATCGGAGCGGCCCCAGTGCCCCGGAGACCGTCCGTGGAACTATGCCTCATTTTCGAGTTGTCCGCGACATGCAGGTCAGGGTCAGGGTCAGTTTCCCCTTCACTAGATACTCGAGTACTGTAGAACAGGAGTATAGTGGTACAGTGGTACAGTAGAACAGTATAACAGTAGTACAGTAGTGCACGATTACAGGAGGTGCTTGAATCATGATTCTGTACAGTGATTAACTTGTCTTGATGCATTCCCCTGGTTCGGGGCTGCCTGGTGACCTAACGGTCCATACTTGCAGGAACATTCAGGCACGGAACGACTACGTAGTAGTCTCCCGGGGTTTGGATGAAAACACGGTAACAATCAAGCAGACAAGCATGCGTTCTAAGGAACATAATCAGCACGTTTGCTCGGGCCCGAAGGTAGTCCGAGAGATGAAACCGTTAAGGGACTTAGCATGCGAGGGTCTGAATATAAGCAGTATTTCAATTTCCATGTTCTAGCATAGCAATACAGGTTGGGATTATTCCCTTAGCTAGGTGCGTTGGATTTATTAGCATGCAGGGGGTGATTCACCTAGCGACTAGCATATATGATTCCAGGTTTTATGTGTGCTGGCTAAGCAAAGACAAGTTTACCGTAGCCACCCACCTTAGCGATGATTCGCCTCGGTAGAGCGATACGTCTGAGCGAGCCTCTGAAAGTCCAAGCCGGATTCCTGTAGGGACAAGTCTGGATATCCTTTGCTTCTTGATCGAGGCAAAGCGGGTCGGGACAGCTGCACGATTGCCGATTGAGACGGCAGTCCGCTTGAGCGGAACGGGGTGTTACATCCTACCCAACTTAAAAAAAGTCTCGTCCTCGAGACTTACTAAAGACAAGCAGTAATCTAGGGTTGAGGCAATCCTAGACAAGTCGTTGCACTTGTTCATTTGGATATTCACTTGCACAAGCTTCGAAATCAGCATATCGCTTAGACTGGATCGTGCGCACTTTCAAAGTGCACTTCTAGCGTGAACACGTCAACCAGCTCAGTGATAGCGAAGTCTCAGCACTCGAGCTTCACCTTTTCTTAAGTCTTGGATGGTGCACTAGTTCAAGGCGTCCCTCGAATAGATGCATTCAACCAAACTTAGGGTTAGTGAAAATCGGACAAGCTACTAGCGATACTCTTAAGGGTTCGCACAGGTTGGCACAAAGGCCACTCGCAGCATACAACCAGACAAGCAAGCATATCATTCAAAACATATTTTGAAAGTATTTAGACTTATTGTTGGAACATCCCATCGAGGCATTGAGAGAGAGCGTGCACATAAACCACGAACGAGCTTTCGAAACAGAGATATCGAATCGAAGTCCAAAGGCGTAGAAGCCAGGCTCTGATACCAACCTGTCACGTCCCGATCTTCCGCAGGCAATCGGCCGTTCCCGCTAGGCGGGAATCACCCTCGCCAGCGCTCCCGCGGAACGATCGCTTAACCCATCCGGGCGTGATGCCGCACGAGCGTGAGCCACGCCCGTGCAAGGCCATGGTTCATTGGCTGGCGGCAAGAGTTCTAAGCCACAAAGTCGCACAGATTGTCCGAGTGTAGCGGAGTTTAGGAACGCATAGCGATTCGATAACAGGTTCACTGAGTCGACAAATATAGCGGAAGCATTGAAACACAAGTTGAAGTAAAGCAAGCTCTTTTATTGATATAACTTGTGTTACAGGCGGCGTATAGCCAAGATTATAAGTCGCTCAAGCCTCTCTCTGAAACAGTAAAGGCGTGCCAAGTGGCTACAACTGTGAAATGATTGTACAGGCGGTGGTCAGGCGAGTTCGGGCTATGTTCACAACATTATGTCTTGTATATGCACTTCAGTCCCGGACGCACCGTTGCAAGGCTTCAGAGGGAACTCCTGGCCTTAGCACGCACGAAGGAGGCGTCTGCACCGAACGAGGTTCTCCCGCACCCTGCATACAAGCTGGTGGATTATCAGTACATTGAATGCACTGGTGGGGAAGCTACTCGCCCGCTCGACAAATCTAAACACGTAATACAGGTTCCGTGCACAACTATTAAGTTGTCTTTCTAGTTGCCTTAGGATCAGTTTCATGCAAACATTGAACAGCTTAACGTGTCGGGCAGTGCGCCGTGCAACATGAGAGAAAACACGGCGAGACTTACCAACTTACCATCTCTTCCCTGTCCAAGGCAACATTAAGGCAACTTGTTAATTCGAGCAGCGACATGTATAAACATTCAGGAGGCAAGCATATGCATACACGAAGGGTCGTTTAAATATGATCGTTCAGGTGTTCAGTTGTTGCGATGCAGTGACTCGCACGCGGATAGCCGCTAAGCGAGGATGACTTATCTATATGAACACGGTCGCTGGCAAAGCCATTATGGACACTAGTCTTAAACGAGAGTAGTTTGCAACGAAAGTACAGTGGGTGCTACAAGCCATCTCGTTTAGTACAGTAGACTATACAGTAAGTTCAGCCATGGAGCGGATGGTATACAGCGAAAGAACGGTAGGTGCTGCATACTATCTCGTCCAGTACAGTTGGCTGAAACAGTGGAGTTCCATCCGGATCGGAGCGGCCCCAGTGCCCCGGAGACCGTTCGTGGAACTATGCCTCGTTTCTGAGTTGTCCGCGACATGCAGGTCAGGGTCAGGGTCAGTTTCCCCTTCACTAGATACTCAAGTACTGTAGAACAGGAGTACAGTGGTACAGTGGTACAGTAGAACAGTATAACAGTAGTGCACGATTACAGGAGGTGCTTGAATCATGATTCTGTACAGTGATTAACTTGTCTTGATGCATTCCCCTGGTTCGGGGCTGCCTGGTGACCTAACGGTCCCGGATACTTGCAGGAACATTCAGGCACGGAACGACTACGTAGTAGTCTCCCGGGGTTTGGATGAAAACACGGTAACAATCAAGCAGACAAGCATGCGTTCTAAGGAACATAATCAGCACGTTTGCTCGGGCCCAAAGGTAGTCTGAGAGATGAAACCGTTAAGGGACTTAGCATGCGAGGGTCTGAATATAAGCAGTATTTCAATTTCCATGTTCTAGCATAGCAATACAGGTTGGGATTATTCCCTTAGCTAGGTGCGTTGGATTTATTAGCATACAGGGGGTGATTCACCTAGCGACTAGCATATATGATTCCAGGTTTTATGTGTGCTGGCTATGTAAAGACAAGTTCACCGTAGCCACCCACCTTAGCGATGATTCACCTTGGTAGAGCGATACGTCTGAGCGAGCCTCTGAAAGTCCAAGCCGGATTCCTGTAGGGACAAGTCTATATATCCTTTGCTTCTTGATCGAGGCAAAGCGGGTCGGGACAGCTGCACGATTGCCGATTGAGATGGCAGTCCGCTTGAGCGGAACGGGGTGTTACACCCGCTAGGCGGGAATTACCCACGCCAGCGCTCCCGCGGAACGATCGCTTGATCCATCCGGGCGTGATGCCGCACAAGCGTGAGCCATACCCGTACAAGGCCATGGTTCATTGGCTGGCGGTAAGAGTTCTAAGCCACAGAGTCGCACAGATTATCCGAGTGCAGCGGAGTCATAAACGCATAGGCGATCGGTAACAGGTTCACTGAGTCGACAAATATAGCGAAAGCTTTGGAACACAAGTTTAAAGTAAAGCAACTCTTTTATTGATATAAACATGTATTACAGATGGCGTATAGCCGAGATTACAAGTCGCTCAAGCCTCTCTCTGAAACATAAAGCGTGCCAAGTGGCTACAACTGTGGAATGAATATACAGGCGATGGTCAGGCGATGCTCCAACATTATGTCTTGTATATGTGCTTCTGTTCTGGACGCACCGTTGCAAGGCTTCAGAGGGAACTCCTGGCCTTAGCACGCACGTTGAAGGCATCCGCACCGAACGAGGTTCTCTCGCACCCTGTACACAAACTGGTGGATTATCAGCACATTGAATGCACTGGTGGGGAAGCTACTCGCCCGCTCGACAAATCCAAACACGTAATACAGGTTCCGTGCACAACTATTGAGTTGTCTTTCTAGTTGCCTTAGGATCAATTTTATGCAAATATTGAATAGCCTAACGAGTCGGGCAGTGCGCCGTGCAACATGAGAGGAAACACGGCGAGACTTACTAACTTACCATCTCCTTCCCTGTACAAGGTAAACATTGAGGCAACATTGTTAATTCAAGCACGGCAAGTATAAGCATTCAGGAGGCAAGCATATGCAAACACGAGGGTCATTTTAACATGATCGTTCAGGTGTTCAGTTGTTCATCGATGCGATGCAACAACTCGCATGCGGATAGCCGCTAAGCGAGGATGACTTATCTATATGAACAGGAGTCGCTGGCATAGCCATAAAGGACAGGTGTAGCACATGAAAGGAAATGAAATGCAATGCACGGATCAGGAGCGCTACAAGTCATTCCTTTCGAGTCAGGCGGCTACTTAGTCTGTGAGCAAGAATGGCGTGAAGGATAAGTTCACAGGCGCTACACGCCATTCTGCCTGAAGCAGGCAGACTAACAGGGGTTCCTGTCCGGATCGGATCGGCCCGGTGCCCCGGAGACCGTCCGCAGGAACAGAGATCAGGAGAATCTCACTTGAAACAAGTTGTCCGCGACATGCAGGTCAGGGTCAGGTCCAGGAACAAGTTCAAGGCAGGATATATATATATGAACAAGTTATTATGGAACGAGTTTGAGTCAAGATATATATATATGGAACTTGTTGAGGCAGGATTATTGATTCAGTAGTTTGCTCCACGAGTTGTGATTCAGTGATTTATTGATTCAGGGTACAAATTCTCTGGTTCGGGAATTGCCTTGGTGATCTAACGGTCCTGAACACTTTTAGGTTCTTCCATGCGCGAAACAACTACTTAGTAGTCTCCCTGGGTTTGGATGAAAATATGGCAACATTCAAGCAGACAAGCATGCGTTTCTAAGGAATATAAGTAAACACGTTTGCTCGGACCCGAAGGTAAGCTGAGAGATGAAGCCGTTAGGGACTTAGCATGCGAGGGTATGAATATAAGCAGTATTTCCATTTTCTATGTTCTAGCAAGCAATACAAGTTGAGATTATTTCCTTAGCTAGGTGCGTTGGATTTATTAGCATGTAGGGGGTGATTCACCTAGCAACTAGCATGAACGTTCCGTATTTTATGTGTGCTGGCTAAGCAAAGATAAGTTCACCGTAGCCACCCACCTTAGCGATGATTCGCCTCGGTAGAGCGATACGTCAAGCGAGCCTCTGAAAGCCTAAGTCAGATTCCTATAGGGACAAGTCTGGATATCCTTTGCTTCTTAATCGAGGCAAAGCGGGTCGGGACAGTTGCACTTTTGTCGTTTGAGTCGGCAGGCCGTTAGAACGGAACAGGGTGTTACATCCTACCCAACTCAGAAAAAGTCTCGTCCTCGAGACTTACTGAGGACAAGCAGTGATCTAGGGTTGAGGCAATCCTAGACAAGTCGTTGTACTTGTTCATTTGGATATTCACTTGCACAAGCGTCGAAATCAGCATATCGCTTAGACTGGATCGTGCGCACTTTCGAAGTACACTTCTAGCGTGAACACCAGCTTAGTGATAGTGAAGTCTTAGCACTCGAGTTTCACCTTTTTTTAACTCTTTGATGGTGCACTAGTTCAAGGCGTCCCTTGAATAGATGCATTCAACCAAACTTAGAGTCAGTGAAATCGGACAAGCTACTAGCGATACTCTCGAAGGGTCCGCACAGGTTGGCACAAAGGCCACTAGCAGCATACAACCAGACAAGCAAGCATATCATTCAAAATGCATTTTGAAAGTATTTAGACTTATTGTTGGAACATCCCATCGAGGCATTGAGAGAGAGCGTGCACATAACCCACGAACGAGCTTTCGAAACAGAGATATCGAATCGAAGTCCAAAGGCGTAGAAGCCAGGCTCTGATACCAACATGCCACGCCCCGATCTCCCGCAGGCTATTTCGGCCGTTCCCGCTAGGCAAAAATCACCCACGCCAGCGCTCCCGCAGAACGATCGCTTGACCCATCCGGGCGTAATGTCGCACGAGCGTGAGCCACGCCCGTGCAAGGCCATGGTTCATTGGCTGACAGTAAGAGTTCTAAGCCACAGAGTCGCACAGATTGTCCGAGTGCAGCGGAGTCATGAACGCATAGGCGATCGGTAACAAGTTCACTGAGTCGACAAATATAGCGGAAGCTTTGGAACACAAGTTTGAAGTAAAGAAACTCTTTTATTGATATAAACATGTGTTACAGACGGCGTATAGCCGAGATTACAAGTCGCTCAAGCCTCTCTCTGAAACATAAAGCGTGCCAAGTGGCTACAACTGTGGAATGAATATACAGGCGATGGTCAGGCGACGCTCCAACATTATGTCTTGTATATGTGCTTCTATTTCGGATGCACCGTTGCAAGACTTTAGAGGGAACTCCTGGCCTTAGCACGCACGTTGGAGGCATCCGCACCGAACGAGGTTCTCCCGCACCCTGCACACAAACTGGTGGATTATCAGTACATTGAATGCACTGGTGGAGAAGCTACTCGCCCGCTCGACAAATCCAAATACGTAATACAGGTTCCATGTACAACTATTGAGTTGTCTTTCTAGTTGCCTTAGGATCAGTTTCATGTAAATATTGAATAGCCTAACGTGTCGGACAGTGCGCCGTGCAACATGAGAGAAAACACGGCGAGACTTACCAACTTACCATCTCCTTCCCTGTACAAGGTAAACATTGAGGCAACATTGTTAATTCAAGCATGGCAAGTATAAGCATTCAGGAGGCAAGCATATACAAATACGAGGGTCATTTTAACATGATCGTTCAGGTGTTCAGTTGTTCATCGATGCGATGCAATGACTCGCACGCGGATAGCCGCTAAGCGAGGATGACTTATCTATATGAACAGGAGTCGCTGGCATAGCCATAAAGGACAGGTGTAGCACATAAAAGGAAATGAAATGCAACCCATGGATCAGGAGCGCTACAAGTCATTCCTTCCGAGTCAGGCGGCTACTTAGTCTGTAAGCAAGAATGGCGTGAAGGATAAGTTCACAGGTGCTACACGCCATTCTGCCCGAAGCAGGCAGACTAACAGGGGTTCCTGTCCGGATCGGATCGACCCGGTGCCCCGGAGATCGTCCGCAGGAACAGAGATCAGGAGAATCTCACTTGAAACAAGTTGTCCGCGACATGCAGGTCAGGGTCAGGTCCAGGAACAAGTTCAAGGCAGGATATATATATATGAACAAGTTATTATGGAATGAGTTCGAGTCAGGATATATATATATGGAACTTGTTGAGGTAGGATTATTGATTCAGTAGTTTGCTCCACGAGCTGTGATTCAGTGATTTATTGATTCAGGGTGCAAATTCCCTGGTTCGGGAATTGCCTTGGTGACCTAACGGTCCCGGACACTTTCAGGTTCTTCCATGCGCGAAACGACTACTTAGTAGTCTCCCGGGGTTTGGATGAAAATATGGCAACATTCAAGCAGACAAGCATGTGTTTTTAAGGAACATAAGTAAACACGTTTGCTCGGACCCGAAGGTAAGCCGAGAGATGAAGCCGTTAGGGACTTAGCATGCGAGGGTCTGAATATAAGCAGTATTTCCATTTTCCATGTTCTAGCAAGCAATACAAGTTGAGATTATTCCCTTAACTAGGTGCGTTGGATTTATTAGCATGTAGGGGGTGATTCACCTAGCAACTAGCATAAACGTTCCGCATTTTATGTGTGCTGGCTAAGCAAAGACAAGTTCACCGTAGCCACCCACCTTAGCGATGATTCGTCTCGGTAGAGCGATACGTCAAGCGAGCCTCTAAAAGCCTAAGCCGGATTCCTGTAGGGACAAGTCTGGATATCCTTTGATTCTTGATCGAGGCAAAGCGGGTCGGGACAGTTGCACTTTTGCCGTTTGAGTCGGCAGGCCGTTAGAACGGAACGGGGTGTTATACCGTGTTCAGCGGGTACTCGTGTACATTGTATCTCATCATGTATACTGGATATTGATGTTACTTCGTGTTCACACACTGCTTGTGTTCAGTGTGCTTATTCGTGTACACCTACCGCTCGTGTTCGGTGGTTATGATATTCGTGTACACCCACTGCTCGTGACAGTGGTTATATTTTCATGGTCGTTGCGTGTCGTGATTGGATCTATCGGTATTAGTTGGGGGTGGGAGAGTAGGAGTTGATTATGTGATCAAAGCCATTGTTATAAATCGTGTACATTCTGATTACATACTTCACTTGTAATCCGTCTTACCTGATCATGTTTACCTAACCCGATCACATAATGAACTCGTATTCTAAGGCACATTAGATAGTTTAGATTGTAGTTTACTTTAATATATTATGATATTCATATTGTTGATCTATATATTCTCGTACATTACCTGTATATATCTTGTTCATCATTCATATGTTTAGTGATCTTGTATTTCATTTCTATATTTGTTATATATGCTCGATTATATTATTGGAACTGCTTTCAGAGGTATATACTTCGCTTCATTCCTGACTGAAAGATATTTTTCAGAGGATCCGAGAGATTGGTGTCCGACATACTATGGACTTTGACTTATAGATAGTGCAGACTTGGATCCACTAGTTCTGGAGTGATTGCCGGGAGGTTTATTCGGATCATTAGTTTTCATAGTTAGTCTCTTTAGCATTTTGGTACCAGATTTGTTTTCGGCATAGAGTATGAGATTGGATATTGTTTCTATTATTGTTTATATATATTGAATGGATAGTTATGTTAGACTTCCTTGATATCTTCTCGTGCTTTAGAACGTGATTGAGTTTTGTGTTGAGATTTTATTGGCAGACTTCATATTATTGTGAGATTTTAGATAGTATAGTAGACCAAGACAGCGTTCTACCACCGATTCTACGGCGTAGGTTGGGCGTTGTTTCCGACTTGCATCCCTACATCGGGTGCGGATTGTGACACATTTTTAGTGGTGGCCCATGCAGGTTAGGCTTCACAAGTTTTGCGATATCGTGGTAGTGCGACAACTTAGTTGTACTACTGCGTGCCTGCGATAGGATATAGGACATAGGACATTAGGATGAGAGAGGATACTCAATCACAAATCTCTTGAGAGATTCCTGGGATGACCCTTGAGAATCTTATTACAATTCCCATTTCAAATCTTTTCTCTTGTTTCTGTTTGCTCTCACTTGTTGTTGTTGAAATTGATTCTTGGTGATCTATTGTTGAATTTGATTCTTGGTGATCGGATGATTCAAAATTCTTGGTGTTCGTTATTTTGTTTGTTTTATGTCGAGAGAAATTTTACGGACTAAGTTACGGTATCATCTGATGACATATGTTGATGAGGACAGTGAGAAAGGTAAAACGTCTACTTTGGTTATGGAGCCTAGAGTTTATCGCAGCCATATTAGCTGGCGTAGCGAAAAACGTAGGGATCTGACTTCGGATGTACATATCTTAGTTATGAAATTTAGAGTTTCTCGCAGCCATACCGGTTGACATGGTGAGGATTCTAGATAACATAATTATAGAGTTGCATACCCTAGTTATGGAATCTATCGTTTATCGCAGCTATGTTTACTGGCATAACGAGGATTCTGAGTTTTATAATTTCGGACAGACGTGTATAATTATCAGATTGTATCTTAAATTGGTTCTTAAAGTATCATCTCAATACTTATTCATTTCTGTTATTGTAGGACTTTGTTCCATCATTCTTTAGCTAAGCAGTAGAGATACCTTCAGTTCTCTAGTTCCTTATAGAGCTTATTTCTATTAGAGTCCTTGTTAGTATGATAATTGGTGAGTTACAATTAGGTCTGTATCTTGAGTATTAGTATTGACTATTGAGAGTGTGACTTATGAGTATGTAAGTGGTTCTTGGTTAGGCATATGAGCAATAGGCATAAATCTAGGGATAACCCATAACATAGTACTTTATAGCATTTATTCTATGATAGGTGTAATTATAAGTTAGTAGTTACTATAGGTAGAAGAGGGAGTAGAGAATATCAATAGTGGTTCCATGAGTTAGTATCAAAGTCAGCATACCAATTTAGGATAATCATGCATTTATGTAGTTGGGTGATCCATGTAAACAATTAAGTATCAAGAAAATTGTGTTGGAAATCAATGAAGTATGATATTCAAATTGGTAGTTGATACTTGGGTGTGTCAAGAGTATAGATATATATATGCATCAAGAGTATTAATGAGTATGCCATAGTGGAAGGGTACCCATAAGTGTATGGGAGAGCATGAGGGAATAATAATACATTATGCTAAAGTAGTAAGACTTGTGTTAAGATAAAGTAGAGCATTACTGTGAGTAGATAGGAGTATACCAGTATATGATTAGTGATGGGTATCTCACCTAATATTGAGGCTAGTGATGTGTTGGAAGCAATAGGTGGGAGAAGTATCGAGAAATTGTGTGCAGGATGTATAGTGGATGATAAGTGTCAGCGTGAAAGTTTATGAGTATCAGAAAGTGAAAGCTTGAGTGTTAATATTATGTCATGGGTTGAGAAATATCAAGATTGGTCATAGAAGATATATAGTGCATCACTGATTTGCATATCCGTCTGTAAGGTTTGAGGAGAGATACATATACATCAATAGAGATATGGAATAATATGTCTACCTTTGAGAGTGAAGTGAAATGTGTGTATTATAGAAGTTAATAACTAGTGCATTGGATGCAAGTGATCATGATTTTCAGTGAGTATTATGAGGTGATCTAATGATGAAGCTAGTACCCTAGAACCTTAAAGACATATGTTGTGTAGTTAGGAAGCTAGTATTACTATATCAAGAGTGCTAGTGTTTCTATATCAGGGATTAGCTGAGTAATGTGCTAGTAACAGTAAGTACATTGTGTAATGACATTGGATTGGTGTATCAGTTAATATAGATAGAAAGATATTTGGGAGTAATAGTACAAGTGATCCAAGCAGTAGAGGAAGGAGACAATATATATAGAGAAGTAAGTTTAGTAGGTATAGTACCTTGCCAATTTTGAGTATAGAGGTCTTATGTATCAGAGAATAGTCCGAGGGGTATAAGGATACCAGTGAGATATCATGGTATTGTAATGGATAGAAGGTAATTATGTATGTATTGTGATACTAATGTACATATGAGAAGCTTAAGATGATTAAACAAATGTTAGAGGATAAGTTGCACCAAGTATCAGATAGAAAGAGATACCCTAGTAACAAGAAACAAAGTACCTCAAGTATTATGAAAGTTTAGGCAAGCATTTTAGTGACTAATATAATAATATAGAGGAGAGACATAAGTAACTTGGTATACGGATATCATCAAAATGCATATGAGAGCTGATGTCTTGTGTAGACAGTAACAAGATTTAAGTAAGACATCCTATAATGAGTGATAAGTTGGACGAGGGTGTGCTAATAAAATACATGATTAAAAAGGTATAGAAGTATTTCTTGCAAGAGAATGATTGAGAAATTTTAGTGATTAAAATAGAACAAGGGGTAGTATCTTAGCAGTATCTTGAATAGTATCCTAAGTAGCAAGTGCCAGTGAGCTAAGCATGTCCATGACCTAGAATTAGAGTATATCACTAGTATTTAGTAACCCTCAGTATTAAGAATATCTTGACAAGATTGATGATTAATTGTGTCTGATGTAATAGGCCACATGTGGCATAGCAGATTACCTTACCAGTAAAGGAAGACATCTCAGCAGGGCAGAGACTGATTTTATGATAGTTAGAGACTATATCCAAGTATGATTTCTCTTTCAGTAGAATGATATGATTGTATGTTATAGGATATATACTATTTTAGACTATGATTGATGGGATTTGACCATAGTAAGATTTGTATGAATAGAATATGATTGGCCAAGAGAGTGGGGTGAGAGTTTTAATTTCGAGGACGAAATTCTTCTAAGGGGGGTAGATTTGTCACTACCATATTTTCTAGAAAAGGATATTTTAGTCATTTGGTAATTAATTAAATATTGTGCATGTTAAATTTTATTTATTTATTGTATTATTTATTTATTATTAGCATGTTAGATTTATTTTTCCACTTGTGTTAGTGGACCAACTAGTTTAGTTTAGACTCATGGACCAACATTTAATTCTAGTTAGAATGGAGCCCAATAATTAGAAGCATAATTATTAGGAGGATGATTAATTATGTTAACCCATTAGACTAAAAGATTCCCTCCTTAATTAATTTCTTTATGAGAGACCCCAAGGGATATTTTAGACTTTACATAGTAGCTTGAGGGAGGGGGCAAGTGAGGCCTATATAAATGGGATAACAACTTTCTCTCTCTTCATTTTTTATTCCAAATCTTGATCTAGAAAATTTTCTCAACCAAATTCCTACCAAATTTCCACCCAATTATTTTCCAAATCACCATTGGAGGCTATTAGAGCAAGGATCTACAAGGAGGAAGCATGGATCTACAAAGAAGAGCAAGGATCTACAAGTTGGAGGCCAATTTCACTAATTTTGGAGGTTTCATTGGGAATCCATCTCCCAATAGGTATAATTCAATTTTTCTCCTTAATTTAGGTTCTAAATATGAGATTTAACCATGAGAAATCAACCCATATGCATAGACTACCCATAGATTTTGGTTTTGTGTTCATAGGAGGCTTATTGAGAAAGTTATGGTATTTTTTGTGTTAATTTTTGGGGAATTCCAAAATTGACATTTGTTGTGTATTTCAATTGGTCCTATAGATCAATTTGGCACGTGCTTGTGTGTTTGGGGCTAGTGCCATATCCATAATTGGGTACGTGTAGGTCGTACCCCATCAATTTGGTGATACGTGTTAATTTGGAGATTTTTTCTCCGACATGGGACTTTGAGCATGTCACATTTTGACACGGACACGTAGATTTATATTTGACTCTTCGTATTGTTCATAAATAATATATATGACTTGTTCGTATCCTTCGGGGTACGTTTGGATGTGTGGTGGACTCGTGTCACATGCGTATCCTAAATCTAGTGGGATACGGGGTGATACGGTCCATGTATGTGCAATTTAATTGTAGATCTAATTTTTTTGTGTTCTTATTTCATGGAGAAGTATAATTATATATATATATATGTATATATATATATAATATTGTGTATATATATTTATGTAATATTGTGTCTTAGATCTATGTACCTATGTATATACTATATGTGTATATTTATTATGTAGCTATTTTTCTACATATAGATATATATTTATAAGTGGTAGTATATGTATATATAATATAGTAGATATATTTATATGTGGTTATATATATAGTTATATTATATATTTTTATGTATTTATATAGTGTATGATTTTATATACGTATACATATATGTATAGTTATATATACATATTAATATGTATGTGTGTGTATGTTACTATGTTGTATTTTATACAATTTACTATGTATAAGTGTATGTATAGTTATATATATAATTATATATATATATATTGTATAAATATATATTGTGGGTTATATATATGTATTTAAATATATATTGTATAAATATATATTATGGGTTATATATATGTATTTAAATATATATTGTATAAATATATATATATATATATATATATATATATTATGGATTATATGTATTTAAATATATATTGTATAAATATATATTGTGGGTTATATATATGTATTTAAATATATATTATATAAATATATATGGTGGGTTATATATATGTATTTAAATATATATATATGGTAATTAATATATATATATAAATATGTTTCTAATTGCTATTTGTATTATACTATATATGTATATATTTAGTTGTAGCACATACTATTATTGAGTAAGTTAGTATATTTTAGTTATCAATGGTTATGAGTATCTTTTATATATTATATATTTTTAGGTATGTATGTACGTATATATGTATTAATAGTTAGTGTGTAGTTGTTAGTTAGTATTTATTCTATTAGTACATACTAGAGTTATATTGGATTGATATATGCAATTATTATTGGGTAGTTAGTACATATATAAAGTTTTGGCAATTATCTTGAGATACCAAGGTAAGTATCAAGATATACCAAGGTATGAGTAGTAGGTATTGACATAGTAATATGATAGTTGTAAACTAATTATGGGTTGGTATTAAGGTGACTAAAATAAGATATATAGTATGGTATAAATACTAAATACATGGTAGTTTATAGTTATAGTTGGATAGTTAATATATATATATACTAGAGTGACATTACCTTAAGATACCAAGGTAAATGCCAAGGTAATAAGGATATCCAAGGTATTGGGTTTGGGTATCAAGATAGAGGTTTACTATTGTGATACCAAGTTGGTTCAAAACTATGATAATCTTTTAGCATTTGTAATTATGATTTATATATTTAATATTATTTTATTATAGATATGTGATATTTATCTATTGTTTGCGTATCCTGAGATACGATATCTTAGTATCCTAAGTTGTAGCTTGTATGGCCTAGATTTATAGTGTGTGAGCCCAATATCTTTGAGTTAGACTCATGCAACCTAGAAATAGGTAGTTGACCATAGTTTGACTATAGTTCGACCGGTTTGACTTAGAGTTGACTTAGTTTGACTTTTGACTTAGAAATGACTTTATGACCTAGAAGTTGACTAGTTTAACTTATTTTCTTTTCAGAACCTTATATTAATGTAATATTCCATATATATGTCTATGTGACACCAGTTCGGACAGTTTGACATTCATTGCTCTGGACCACAGGCGAGTACATTTTTCTGATAGTTTTTAATTTATATTATTGTATATATGCATGTTCTAGAATTGTATACATTGATCCCGACACAGTGATTTCACGGACTGGTACTATATGGATCCCGTCATGAGATGTTATCCCCTACCGTGTTCAGCGGGTACTCATGTACTGTAATCACCCTAAAATTTCCAGTTATTTAAAAATTAATTTTGGGAATTTTTTATAATTTTTCAGGAATTAACAGAGGTGCTGTGTTGATTATATAATTTTTAATTACTAATAACTAATATTAAAATGTAATGAAAATATGATTTTATGGTGTAAAATAGAAAACCGGACTTAGGGTAATTTTTCTGAATTTTATTGGGCCTCAGACCTATTTTTTAATACCCAAAAACTATTTAAACTAATTATTAATTAATTAATTGTTATTGTTATTGTTATTATTATTATTACTATTATTATTATTTTTTGTTCTTTTCGGTCCGGCCCGGCCCAGTGGGCCGAAGCCCAGCCCAGCCCAGCCAGCCCTGGTTAGCGGGTCGGGCGGGTCCGCCCAACCCGGAACCCGCTCCCGACCCGACCCGGTCCCCCATCCCTTCCCCACGATCTGCTGCAGCCCGAGTCCTCCGCGCCACCGCCCGGGTACTCCGCCGCCTCCGCCGGAGCGACCCACGACCTCCCCTCGGCGCGCCTAACCCGGCCACGATCGCCTCGCCTGAGCCCTATTTAAATCCCCCTCTTCTTCTTCCTCTTCCCTCACTTTCCCCTAAGCCCTAACCCTAACTCCGGCGACCCAGAACTCCGGCGGCCCTCACCTCGACCCGCCGTCCTCCTCCCTCAGCCGCCAGCGTCGGAACCCACCGTCCAGCCTCCCCTCCTCCTTTCCAGAGCCGTCCTCCTCCTCCATTTCCTCCGCCCGCCCGGAATCCTCCGCCCGCCTTCGCCTCCGGTGACCACTGCCGGCACCGCCCACGCCCGAGCCCGGTGACGCCATCCGCAGCCACCCAGTCTCCGGCCACCGCAGTTCAGCACAGGCCGAAGCCCTAGGCCGGACACGCGGACACGTCCAGGACACAGGATCCGTGTCGGACACTGAAACCCCGTTTCAAAGAGCCCAGTTCAGGTACTCGTATCTCGCGCCTCGTAGCTCCGATTTTGATTCCGTAAATTTCAACGCGTAGCCTGTATGACCCTCTCGGTGTCCGGACAAACCGCTCGGGGCATCGCGTCCTGTGGTGATCGCACACCGCAATCCAAAAACAGAAAAAGCCAGACCCTGTTTTACCCCGGAACTGAGTACGCCCCGCCAAACGGGATGACTTGGTCGCGTGCGGTCTTCACAGATACGTACGCGACGTCGATACAGACGTATGGGATTTCACGGAAGCTGATTCGGGTGTGCGTGCACACCGGGATCAACGCGTATCCGCGGACATCGCCCCGTATCCGACTTTTTTGTATTTTACCCTAACTTCGTGCACACACGTCGGATCGAAACAAAACTTACGCCATCGGACTCGTAGCGATACGCTGGTCCTGTGACCCAAGTTTGGTTCGATTCTGAGAACGTTGACAAAATCGCGTGTCGCGGGCCCCACTCGACGGGCGATTTTGTGATCGGCTCATCGGAATTCAATTCTGAAAGTTCCATTGGGTTCGTATCAGCGTTCCTGACCTGTTGACACTAAGTTTGGTGAATTTGGAGACTGTTGACCCTGACACATTTTTTGGTGCAAAGCGGGCCCACTTGTGGACCCCGTTTTGACCCGAATTTGTCGTTTTTGCCTTTGTCTCCAAATTGGACTCAAGGACAGGCGTTCCTAGCTATTTGACACCTTCTGAGCATGATGGTAATATTTATTTTAGCATTCGGAGACATCTCTGGAAATTTCCCAAGAACAGAATCGTAGTGGAATCCAAACAACAGACAAGTGTACCTCGCCAAAACTTGCAGTCTTTGCTAAATATTCCTTGGCTTAGTTATACATCAGAGGGCAAGTATACCTTGCCAACTTTACAGTCTTGTTGCATATTTCTTTGTTTTAATTATAACTGTTGTACATGCTTAACCTAGGACCGTGTGACGTACTTAGCGTCCGATTATCAGTCGGGTGCCAACCCCGCACGCGGTGTTGGGTACGTCACCTAGAGATGGACATTTCGGACCCTTTACTTTCTCGTACTTGTCTTATCAAGTACATCATAACCCAGGACACTTGACACTATTCATGAGACAGGATCTTCTCGAGATATTCGTGGTGATTCTGTATAGGATACAGGACTTGAAAGAGGTATATTATTTATAGACAATATGACTTGTTGCATTAGCTATAATCCCGCTGACATGGACATGAGACGTTATGGTCATGATATGCGTGATTACATTGGGTGGGGAGAGACACACAGGCTACAGGCTATTTTATATATATATCCACTACTATTGTGAGGTTGTAGACTCTCCAGCAGAGCTAGACCCTTTACCTGTTATTACTGCTACCGGCTCCCCGACACAGAGCTTGTAGCGGTCTCAGCCTGAGTTCTAGTGCTGCTCTCATATTGCATATCACTTAGCTAGTTACATAGTTTACCCCATTATTTACTTATTGCTGCACTGCTTATCTATTTGGCTTGTATTTTCTGTACCTTGCTATGTCCCCTGAGGACCTGGAATGGATTATGTCCCCAGGTTTAGCTGAGAAGCAGTACCCCGAGATATACGGAACATGAGCTGAAGCTATTACTGGACTTGATACTGGAGCAAAACTGAACCCTGAAGACGAGGTGACTGCCGAAGACTTCTCCTGAGTACCTGATCCCGTACTCAGTATTTACTTTATGTTTATCTCTTTTGTTCCTGGCCTACTGAGCCAGAGTATTCAGACATATGTCGGATTGTTTCTCCGACCGACTTGTTAAGATTTGTTGCTACTTATTTCCATTTCATTATGCAGTTTATTTATTTATCTTTTATGGATGAGATTAGTGTGACTTGTTGTAGTAGACCTTCTTTACAGCTTAAGTGCGCCCTGATGGTTCCATTAAATTGGGTTGACCATCGGTGCGTACTGCTGGCCATTGCCACGTGTCCAGTCCCTCGATATTTTGGGACTGGAGAGTGATATAGTTTTTGTGGTGGCCCATGCAGGTCCAAACTAAATTGTTCGGTTTCAACTTAGGGACCGAACAGGCCTGCAATAAGATAGGATAAGTTATAGGATCTCATCCATTGATTGAATCGTTTTTTGGACTCTATGTCGAATTCAATTTAATTGCTTGAATTGCATCCTGATTTGATTCCTCTGTGCGTTCTCATTGTTTTCTTTTGATACAGAGTAATGGATCCCAGAAGTGGTGACGAGAACCCCTTGGGTACACCGCCTGAAGCTGTGGTTACCTGTGAAGCTGGAGCGACGCCAGATACCAGAGGACAATCCTCTCAGAGCAATCAATCTGGCCAGCCAAGTTCCAGGTTCAGGCGTGATGACATCCCGCCTCCACCCCAGTTCCCTCCTACGATGCCTGTCTTTCCCCCAGGGCAGGCAATGGACGGACAGCAAATGTTCCAGATGTTCTACGCCATGATGCAGGCCCAGCAACAGATCCAACAGGAGGCCCAACGTCATGAGGCCGAGTACTTAAGGAACAGCCTAGTCGCAGCATTGGAGCAGGCAAATCCACAATATAGGCGACCAGCGACGGGATCTATCACAGATTTCCGTCAACTCAAATCTCGTACCTTCTCGGGCAAGGAAGGACCAACTGAAGTTCATGAATGGCTTACGAACACGCAGCATCAGTTGGAGGCCGCTGAACTTTCAAGGGACAAGTGGATGATTGCCGTCAGGATGCAACTGACGGACAACGCGCACCATTGGTGGCTATCCGAAGAAAGGAGGCTCGGACATAATCAAGTCACCTGGGAGGAGTTCTCCAGACTCTTCCAGGAAATGTACATCCCTGCTGTTGCTCGGTCAGAACTCCGAGACAAATTCAACCGCCTGATCCAGGAAAATATGTCGGTGGAGGAATATAACGCCGAATTCATTCGCCTGAGCCGCTTCGCCCCTTCTCTAATTCCTGACTGAAAAATATTTTTTAGAGGATCTGAGAGATTGGTGTCCAACATACTATGGACTTCAACTTATAGATGGTGCAGACTTGATCCACTAGTTCTGGAGTGATTGTCGGGAGGTTTATTTGGATCATTAGTTTTCATAGTTAGTCTCTTTAGCATTTTGGTACCGGATTTATTTTCGGCATAGAGTATGAGATTGGATATTGTTTCTATTATTGTTTATATATATTGAATGGATAGTTATGTTAGACTTCCTTGATATCTTCTCGTGCTTTAGAATGTGATTGAGTTTTGTGTTGAGATTTTATTGGCAGACTTCATATTATTGTGAGATTTTAGATAGTATAGTAGACCAAGACAGCGTTCTACCACCGATTCTACGGCGTAGGCTGGGCATTATTTCTGACTTGCATCCCTACATCGGGTGCGGGTCGTGACAAACTCCAATGTTTTTGTTCTACAAATCTTTATCTATTCGATATTGTCTTTCATTTTGAATTTAGTCCTGTCCTTCTTTGATGATATCGCATTATATTCAATATTGATTCCATATTTTCAATCTGACTTCAAGATGCCTCCGAAGGTCAGATTCTATCGCTCAGGAGCAGCGACAGCTTCCTCAGCTACTTTCCAGCCTGCTACGGATAGAGGAGCAGCTGCTACTGTTTTATCTCCAGTCGAGAGGATTGCCTCACCGGTCCAGGTGGGAGTCTCAGCAGCCGCTTTTGGGGGTGCTCCTCCCCTGGTTCAGAGGGTTGCTCCAGTTATTCCCGAGGATCTTCCGCCACCACCGCCAGTACCAGCTGATGCTACACAGCTGTTTGCACTTTTCTAGATGATGATGGAGGCCCAAAGGGCCCAGGCCAAGGCGCAGCACCGACAGACTGAGGTGATGAGACAGGGCATCGAGAGTGCTCACCAGGTGGCCATTACCGCCATAGAGGGGACCGCACCACCATAGCCACGGGAGGTACAGCCCAGGCCCGGCACTATTCATGACTTCAAGAAGTTGGATCCCCGGCCTTTCAAGGGGACCGAGGGCATCATCTATGCGGATGATTGGTTGGAGAGCATGGAGCGCGTCATACGCTTATCCCGTCTTGCCGAGGACCTGATGATGGAGGCAGTGGGATTGCAGATGATGGGCATTGCCAGCACGTGGTTCCGAAATAAGCCACAGATCACCGATCCAGGATTGACATAGGGAGAGTTCAGGGACTTGTTCAGAAGAAAGTTCTTCCCGCCTACTGAGAGACTTGATCTGGAGCGACAGTTCCAGAACCTCTACCAGGGGAACATGACGGTAGAGGAGTATGCTGCCGAGTTTGGTAGGTTGAGCAGGTATGCCGACTATATGATGAGAGACCCAGCGAACCGGGCTAGTAAATTCAGAGAGGGTCTGAACTGGGAAGTGAAGGCTCTCATTTCTTCGAGCCACGAGACGTATACAGACATCTTGAGGGAGGCTCGCAAGGTCGAGAGAGACTTGAGTGGGAGGCACAAGAGGGACCGAGATGTTTATGGTGGTAGCAGCAGCACAGGTCCAGCTAAGAAGCCATATTGTAAACTCCCTCACCAAAAAAGGTATTTTGTATATATTTTATATTATTATATTTATTATAGATGTTGAATTTATTTAGAGTATTCTTTTAGTTAATTAGAAAATAATTTTTTAGTATATTTACTTATATAAATATTTATATAGAATTATTTTTAGGCTATTTTAGATTATTGGGATTTTTTCATAATTTTTAGTTAATTAAAAACTAGTAACACTAATATTCTAGGACTTTAAAGAATTTATTTTATGTTCAAACTTAATTAAAAATATCCTAAAATTTTATTTTAGGTTCTAAATAGTCAAATATATTTTCTAGAATTTTCTGAATATTTTAGTATTTATTGGGAGTTATTTAGGCTAATAACTAATTTTTAGGACTTGTAGAATTTATTGTTCAATCCCAGGAATATAGAATGGACTCACGTTATTTCTACGGTTTATAATATTATTATATATTTTCTGGAATTATTTCAGAATTTTTGGAATAATTTTAGTATTTATTTTTAGTTATATGGGTAAAACTAATGTTGGAGCTTCTCCTAATTATAGTAGGAAATCTATGAATATAAAATTATCTTAAATATTTTTATAGAGTTTTTAAATTCAAAATATATTTTTTGCAATTTTTTCAGATTTTTATGATTATTTTTAATATTTATTTTGAGTTATTTAGATTTAAAATGACTTAAATAATGTTTTGATAAAGGCAAATCAAAACAAATAATATAACAAAAACCATCCAATCAGATTTTGACACGTGTCAGCCTATAAATATCCTCCCAGCCACAGGTACATCCCTATATATATATATATATATATATATATATATATATATATATATATATAAATATATATATATATTATTATAACCCTAATTATCCCATTATTTTAGAGAGAGAGATTTTGGAGAATTGCCATCTAGGGTTCCTTCATCTTCCATAAGCCATTGCGCATAGCTCCGGACTCCAAACGAGGCCTAGTTTCTTGCGTTAGAAAGATATTGAGGTTAGATTTCTGATTATATAAATTATTTTATGAAATTATGAGTATTAAATTCTGGAAAATTCGTAGAGCACAGCATGTCCGAAAATAGACGTGTTTCAATATTTTTGCGATTTTGGGAGAACCAGGAATCATAATCATGAACCGTTTAAAGTTTCGGAAAGCTAATATCTATATAATTGACATATGTTTTTTACAGAATTTAATTCGAAGTATTTCTATACTGTTAATTCTGTAGAACTTCTAGGTTAGAATTTAACCATCGGTGCACAATACAAAATTTGTATGTGCCATAATTCCCAAACGAATTTGAATTTGGATGAGCCATAAATTCCAGCATATTTTTGACGCTGAAATCTATAGAAAATCATGTATAAAAGTTGATTTTGTGTCGGTTGACTTTTCGGTCAACAGATCACCTCGATTTGCGTGCCATAAGTCTCGAGTTGATAAAATTCAGTTTCTTTGGACAAATTTAGGAATTAACATAAAAATCAGAATAATAAGATTAAAACAGGATTTTAGAGTAATTATTTCTGAATTAAATAAATTATCTTTTGACGTGATAAATTTGTAATACATAGGCTATTTGGACTGTGACTTGGACTCTGATTCATACCAGCAGCAGGTCCCCAGACGAGTACATTCTTTGACAGTATTCTACTAGGACATTAGTAGTTAGCCACCACGATTAGTTTATATCAGACCCTGAGTCGGAGAACCCAACGCGCGTTCGTACATTTACATGTACGCAAATATTATTCAGTTTGGTATATATATTTATGTACATAATTACTATATGTATTCCAATAGTTATGAAAATAAATTGATGGTTATATTATTATATAGTTATATGAATATATATGTAAGTAAATACAAATTGATAATTATGACTAAATATTCAGACTGTACGACCCTAGGACACCGTGGACTATCCCATACTTACCTTGACCATGTTGACCCTAGAACTTGTGAATTTGTCTGCCTTGCATACATTAACGTACTGGCATAGACACCTGTCAGTTGACTGACTGATTTCGTACAGTACTTGAAGATACGACACCCGCGTAATTGATCGTGTTAGATGACTAGTGTTACCCCTAGTATACCCCCTGAGTCCAGTGTAAATATGGTTGTGTATGTGCTAGGGTAATGACTAATAATTTATTTGCTTTATATTATATCTACATAGGATGTTGGATTTATTCTGTGCGACTTTTGAAGCAGGTTATTGGTACATCGCAGCTTTCTTGCCAAGCAAGTATACCTTGCCATTGTACTGTTATTTATATTCCATATGTTGCATGCATCTTTATTTTCTGTCTTTAGTTCATATATTTTAACTGTTATATAAAATACACGCGACGGTGTCATCGCGGTATATTTTTATTTATGTATTTGCACTGACCTTGTTTATGAGACTACCCCATTATCATGTAGCATCTTTAGGTTCATCGGCCGTGACACAGTTGTTACACGAGTTTTGAGTCTCATATAGATCACGGACTGGCGTGCAGGGTTGGCCTCCTGTACGTGTGGGCCGTACGTTAGGAATAACTGCTGGTAGAAACTTTGCATGCTAGTAGACTTAGCAGTTATTAGAGGTCTAGGGACATAGCCTATTGTAGTACGGTGGTCCCATCCTTGTCCTTGTTTGGTTGCAGGATTGGGCTAGGGTACTAAGAATAGGCTATGAACCAAATCGTGTCATAGATGTGACATGCTTAGAGCATGGGGTAGGGAGAACAACAAGTACCGCATTTGAGCTCCTTTACACTTTTCCTTCTGTAACCCGGAAGCTCCGCTGGAGATACGGGCGGTGATGACCCCTTTACTACTTGGCGGGCCTCTGCCGTTCAAAAGAAGACATGCCTTTGAGGCCCCTGGTTCTCTGAGAGAGTCATGCCAATCCCAGTTCTCAGCCAGATAGCTCACTTGTTAGAAAGTTGTTCTCAAATTGCATTCACTTAGACGGTTAGGCGACCCCTTTGGATATTTATTTCAGTACTTTATTGGCATGTGTTTAAGTATCTTGTTATGTCCCTCTGAGGACCTGGTCCGCTGCCAGGTGTATCTGTTCTTGAGTATTTGCAGGAGCGCAAATTTGGATGGTTGTATATGCTTCGTGGATGTCTTCTCTTCGAGCCGTGATCGATAGCTGGTATACTTATATTGGGTTTGATTGTGTTGTACTTATTTTATATTTGCTCTTATATTCGAGTTGGTAGTGGATTTGTTTCCATCCAACTATCATCCTTAGATACTTCTTATTGAGATCTAGTTTCATAGATGCTGGTTATTTATTTATATTGATTTTCGTGGATGAGATTTAGATTATACCCTGTGACTTGTGATAGATTTTATACCACTTATGGATTTGATATTCATATTACAGCGTACGTATGGATTTGGTTTCCATATATTGGAGTTGCCATATCCAAGCGGCTGGCATGCTTACGTGTCCTAGTCCTACGTATTTTTGGGACTGGGGTGTGACATATTTTTGTGGTGGCCCATGCAGGTTGAGAGCATATTGTCTCGGTTACGTTACTGTACCGAACAAGCCTGCACCTAGGACTAGAGTATAGGATCTCATCCACAATTGACTATGACTCATCTTTCTTCTAATATGTTCTATTTGAATAATTGCATCCTGCTTGATTCCTGTACTCCCATAATAGTTCCTTTAGTATAGTCTCTCCTAGAATATAGAAGTTCCTGTTGTTAGATGATAAGTAGGATAACCTTCCTATTAAGAGTACAACTAGAGTGCTGACACACTACTAAGTTTAGGATGTCTAGTGAACCCTAGAATTCCTTATCTCTAGAATTGGTTTACCATTACCCCCTGATGTGTTATGAGGACTTGAGAGTAGTATAGACACCACTAGAGTTAGTTAGAAGTTTACCATTATGGTTGCCCCTAGCATTGAGAAACCAATAGAAAACCAAAGTGAATATTAGGACTGAACCTAACCCACGCCGTTAGATGAGTATTGGAGAACCATAAATTTAGATTCTTGTCTTGAGATAAGCAGACAGTACCTTAGAAAGCCAAGAGCAATGCATAGAATATTTTCCTAATCATACCTCAAACACAGAGACTAGCATACCCCTTTCCCTTGGAAAGCCATGATGCTAACTGGAGTTCTCCATTTAATTTCATGTATTTGTTCCTCTGAAACCTTAGCGCTCGTTATTTGTGCGACGACTAATCATGTTTTCTTTCCTTCATCTTTTAACTCGTGCCACCTGCCACCTCTGATCATAGACCAAGTGATTATACTCTACAATAGGATATATAGTTTGCTATAGTCATAGTTGTAATATTAAATTTTGAATTGTGTACCTTATAGCTAGAACCTGGTAGTTGAGTTATTCAATTAGATTGTGATGATTATCCCTTAGTGTTAAATCACGTAATTTATACCCTCACCTCGATACGAGTTAGATCCCTTTCCCCTTAACGGCTAGTAACTCTTTTATCCCTACGATTGACACATGTTCTATGAGCACTAGGATTAAGACTTAAGGTGACCCTTACCTATATAATGCAATAGGAGACCCTAATAAGTACCAAGATCTTTCCTCATATACCCTAATAAAGAGTTCTGTTTTATTTACATGTGCAAGATTATTTTGTAGGATCCTCTTAAGACTGTCACCGTATTAGTTTAATTCTTTTAAGTTGGGTAGTATGCCTCACAACCTAGTATCACATAGTCCACTTGACCCATCGAGGTAGTGTAACTGAATGACATTAATTGTATGCTAGCATAAGACGACAATATTTATTCAGACGATAGAATTTAGAGGTCCTTGCCCCTATTTGGTCGACTAGCGACTTAGACAAGAAGGTTGTATGATAACTGTAGAGATTGTAGAGTCTTTTATTATTGTTGCTTAGTTGTTTTGGTTTTGTGAACTTGAATTGTTATGTACCTTCTTTCATCATAATCCAGCGTAGTTATATTTGTTGTACTATCTTGACTCATGCTGCTATTATAGCCCAGTTTTTGCAAGCCTATTCTTTATCAAGCTTGTTTACTACATATGTATTATTGGGCGCGCACAGTAATACATTTCAGAATCAGTGTACTACGGTCTGATCAACCATAGTGCGCTCGATTCGCCGTTCACATAACTATTTTACGTGGATTGAGATATATAGTTGACTAGTAAACACCTGTACTTGCCCCTAGATATGTCTGAGCGGATCGTATCGATTACATAACTGTACTAATATGAGCATGCGAACAAAGAATTACCAAAATAGGATTTCAATCCACAACTGCTTTGACAATTCCCATTTGAATTTCTTAAACTCCTTGATCCCGATACTTCTATTCTATTACCTCACCCTTGAACTCTTTACGTCTTCCCTTATTTCGGAAAGACGAAACCTCATGCTTGGTATAAGTTTAATACACAGAGAGTACTAGATATACCCTGTAGGCCGATCACATACTTGAGGATTATTCTTTTATAATTAAGGACATATCATATATGATATAATCGACGTTGAAGTTTTGAGGATTGAATGACATGAGTAAATAAATTAAGGAATATTTTTCTTAAAGTATATAGCCTTCTATGATAAATGGATAAATTCTAAGTTGGGTAGCTGTGCATTGTCAACTTGAGAGAAATTTTTTTTAGATTGTGATCAAGTAAGATTAGATTGGGAGATTCAAGTCATTTTAATTTTGAGAAATTTTAAAAGAAGGATTAAGATAATGAGGATTTAACGAATTTTAAAATCTTGATATTGCGGACCAAATATTTATACTTTGAGCACATGATTTAAATTTTGAATATTGAAGGATGAATCATCGATTTAAATTTTGAGGATAAATATAGAATTTTAGACTTGAACAATTGGTGAATTAGATTTAAATTTTACAATTTGATGATTTAAATTAAAAAAATTTAATTTTGATTGTTGGGTCACCTATTTGAAATATTGAGGATGTAAATTGAGTTTAAATATTTGAAGAGTACAAAACTCTTAAGTTGAGAATAGGAATAAGATTTGATTAGAATTGTTTATTGTTCAAAGTCTAGAGGAGATTATGATAGTTGGAAATTGTGATATAAATTTTGATGTGGGATGTCATATAGACTTGAGTTAGATTTGGATGTTGATTCTTTAAAAATCGAGAAGAGATTACGACAGGTTGAATTTTGATTTAAACAGTGGTTATCTTAATTTTGAAGTGATCGTGATAGATTTGAATAAATTTTGTTATTTAAATTTTTGGAAGAGATTGCGATTGACGTACCTTATGTACGAATGTGAAGTATTTAACAAATTATGCCTTATTTTAATTTTGAGGACGAAATTATTTTAAGTTGGGTAGATTGTAAACTCACTCACCAAAAATAGGTATTTTGTATATATTTTATATTATTATATTTATTATAGATGTTGAATTTATTTAGAGTATTCTCTTAGTTAATTAAAAAATAATTTTTTTAGTATATTTACTTTTATAAATATTTATTTAGAATTATTTTTAGGCTATTTTAGATTATTGGAATTTCTTCATAATTTTTAGTTAATTAAAACTAGTAACACTAATATTCTAGGACTTTGAAGAATTTATTTTATATTCAAACTTAATTAAAAATATCCTAAAATTTTATTTTAGGTTCTAAATAGTCAAATATATTTTCTAGAATTTTCTGAATATTTTAGTATTTATTGGGAGTTATTTAGGCTAATAACTAATTTTTAGGACTTGTAGAATTTATTGTGCAATCCCAGAAATATAGAATGGACTCACGTTATTTTTTAGGGTTTATAATATTATTATATATTTTTTAAAATTATTTTAGAATTTTTGGAATAATTTTAGTATTTATTTTTAGTTATATGGGTAAAACTAATGTTTAGAGCTTCTCCTAATTATAGTAGGAAAACTATGAATATAAAATTATTCCAAATATTTTTATAGAGTTTTTAAATTCAAAATATATTTTTTGTAATTTTTCCAAAATTTTATGATTATTTTTAATATTTATTTTTAGTTATTTAGATTTAAAATGACTTAAATAATGTTTTGATAAAGGCAAATCAAAACAAATAATATAACAAAAACCATCCAATCAGATTTTGACACGTGTCAGCCTATAAATATCCTCCCAGCCACAGGTACATCCCTATATATATATATATATATATATATATATATATATATATATTATTATAACCCTAATTATCCCATTATTTTAGAGAGAGAGATTTTGGAGAATTGCCATCTAGGGTTCCTTCATCTTCCATAAGCCATTGCGCATAGCTCCGGACTCCAAACGAGGCCTAGTTTCTTGCTTTAGAAAGATATTGAGGTTAGATTTCTGATTATATAAATTATTTTACGAAATTATGAGTATTAAATTCTGGAAAATTCGTAGAGCACAGCATGTCTGAAAATAGACGTGTTTCAATATTTTTGCGATTTCTGGAGAACCAGGAATCAGAATCATAAACCGTTTAAAGTTTCGGAAAGCTAATGTCTAGATAATTGACATATGTTTTTTTCAGAATTTAATTCGAAGTATTTATATACTGTTAATTCTGTAGAACTTCTAGGTTAGAATTTAACCATCGGTGCACAATACAAAATTTGTATGTACCATAATTTCCAAACGAATTTGAATTCGGACGAGCCATAAATTCCAGCATATTTTAGACGCTGAAATCTACAGAAAATCATGTATAAAAGTTGAGTTTGTTTCGGTTGACTTTTCGGTCAACAAATCGCCTCGATTTGCGTGCCATGAGTCTCGAGTTGATAAAATTCAGTTTCTTTGGACAAATTTAGGAATTAACATAAAAATCAGAATAATAAGATTAAAATAGGATTTTAGAGTAATTATTCCCGAATTAAATAAATTAAAATAAATTATCTTTTGACGTGATAAATTTGTAATACATAGGCTATTTGGACTGTGACTTGGACTCTGATTCATACCAGCAGCAGGACCCCAGACGAATACATTCTTTGACAATATTCCAGATTCCAGTAGGACATTAGTAGTTAGCCACCACGGTTAGTTTACATCAGACCCTGAGTCGGAGAACCCAACGCACGTTCGTACATTTACATGTACGCAAATATTATTCAGTTTGGTATATATATTTATGTACGTAATTACTATATGTATTCCAATAGTTATAAAAATAAATTGATGGTTATATTATTATATAGTTATATGAATATATATGTAAGTAAATACAAATTGATAATTATGACTAAATATTCAGACTGTACGACCCTAGGACACCGTGGACTATCCCATACTTACCTTAACCATGTTGACCCTAGAACTTGTGAATTTGTCTGCCTTGCATACATTAACGTACTGGCATAGACACCTGTCAGTTGACTGACTGATTTCGTACAGTACTTGAAGACGCGACACCCGCGTAATTGATCGTGTTAGATGACTAGTGTTACCCCTAGTATACCCCCTGAGTCCAGTGTAAATATGGTTGTGTATGTGCTAGGGTAATGACTAATGATTTATTTGCTTTATATTATATCTACATAGGATGTTGGATTTATTCTGTGCGACTTTTGGAGCAGGTTATTGGTATATCGCAGCTTTCTTGCCAGGCAAGTATACCTTGCCATTGTACTGTTATTTATATTCTATATGTTGCATGCATCTTTATTTTCTGTCTTTAGTTCATATATTTTAACTGTTATATAAAATACGCACGACGGTGTCATCGCGGTATATTTTTATTTATGTATTTGCACTGACCTTGTTTATGAGATTATCCCATTATCATGTAGCATCTTTAGGTTCATCGGCCGTGACACAGTTGTTACACGAGTTGTGAGTCTCATATAGATCACGGACTGGCGTGCAGGGTTGGCCTCCTGTACGTATGGGCCGTACGTTAGGAATAACTGCTGGTAGAAACTTTGCATGCTAGTAGACTTAGCAGTTATTAGAGGTCTAGGGACATAGCCTATTGTAGTACGGTGGTCCCATCCTTGTCCTTGTTTGGTTGCAGGATTGGGCTAGGGTACTAAGAATAGGCTATGAACCAAATCGTGTCATAGATGTGACATTCTTAGAGCATGGGGTGGGGAGAACAACAAGTACCACATTTGAGCTCCTTTACACTTTTTCTTCTGTAACCTGGAAGCTCCGCTGGAGATACGGGCGGTGATGACCCCTTTACTACTTGGCGGGCCTCTGCCGTTCAAAAGACGACATACCTTTGAGGCCCCTGGTTCTCCGAGAGAGTCATGCCAATCCCAGTTCTCAGCCAGATAGCTCACTTGTTAGAAAGTTGTTCTCAAACTGCATTCACTTAGACGGTTAAGCGACCCCTTTGGATATTTATTTCAGTACTTTATTGGCATGTGTTTAAGTATCTTGTTATGTCCCTCTGAGGACCTGGTCCGCTGCCAGGTGTATCTGTTCTTGAGTATTTGCAGGAGTGCAGATTTGGATGGTTGTATATGCTTCGTGGATGTCTTCTCTTCGAGCCGTGATCGATAGCTAGTATACTTATATTGGGTTTGATTGTGTTGTACTTATTTTGTATTTGCTCTTATATTCGAGTTGGTAGTGGATTTATTTCCATCCAACTATCATCCTTAGATACTTCTTATTGAGATCTAGTTTCATAGATGCTGGTTATTTATTTATATTGATTTTCGTGGATGAGATTTAGATTATACCCTGTGACTTGTGATAGATTTTATACCACTTATGGATTTGATATTCATATTACAGCGTACGTATGGATTTGGTTTCCATATATTGGAGTTGCCATATCCAAGCGGCTGGCATGCTTACGTGTCCTAGTCCTACGTATTTTTGGGACTGGGGCGTGACACATATTTCCAGCAGCAGAGGCAGCAGTCTAATGCGCCTAACCGAGCACCTGTACAGCAGACGTACCAGATGCAGAGACCAGCCCAGCCAGTTCGTGCTTGCCCTTTCTGTAAGAAGGCAGGGCACGGATGGGATGTTTGCATGAAGAGACTGGGGCAATATTTGTTTTGCGGATCATCAGATCACCAGCTGAGGGATTATCCCAAGACCTTAGCTCGGACATTTCAGGATATAGCCCCTATCCAGAGGATACCCGCTAGACACCCGGCGGGACAGCCGAGAGGACCTCCTTTACAGCCCCAACAGCAGAAGTTCGTGCAGCACCAGCACCAGCACCAGCAGAGGGGTGCACATCAGGGGCGAGCTTTTGCCCTGACCGTGAAGGAGTCAGAGCCAGTCGAAGACATTATATCAGGTCCAGTCTTACTCGATTCTTTTCCAGATCATGCCTTATTTGATTCTGGTGCATCTCATAGCTTTGTATCTGTATCTTTTGCTTTGAGACATCGTCTTGAGTCTGAATCGTTGGCACGGACTTGCAAGATCACGACCGGGGGTGGCATCATCCTGGTCAGTGAAGTTTGCAAGAACCAGAGGGTTTATGTGGGAGGCCGTGAGCTGAGTGTATGTTTACTTGTAATGCCACTTCTGAGTTACGATATAGTACTCGGGATGGATTGGTTAAGTAGACATCACACTAGTATCAATTGTAGTGGAGGCAGAGTTTTATTTTACTCGCCAGGAGAGCCGGAGTTCGAGTTCATCCGAGGAGCAGAGCAAAGCGAGGGCGATTTCTGTGGGGCTTTGGTAGAAGAGCGGGAGCCGCCACATCCGTTGATTGCAGAGTTCTTGGATATCTTTTCAGAGGATTTGCCGGGGTTGCCGCCGGACAGAGATGTGGAGTTCTCTATAGACTTAGTGCCAGGCGCAGAGCCAATCTCTCACCACGTCTATAGAGTAAACAACAATGAACTGGCAGAGTTGAAGAAGCAGGTGGATGAGTTGCAAGACAAAGGCTCTATCCGTTCTAGTTTGTCACCATGGGGTGCTCCGGTACTGTTTGTACCCAAGAAGGATGGGTCGGTTCGTATGTGTATCGACTACAGGGCACTTAATAACCTCACTATCAAGAACAAATATCCGTTGCCGCGGATTGATGACTTATTTGACCAGCTGAGCGGAGCGAAGGTATTCTCGAAGATAGACTTGAGGTCAGGGTACCACCAGGTGAAGGTGAAGAGGGAAAACATTCCGAAGATGGCTTTCAGGACTCGTTATAGACAGTTCGAGTTCTTGGTGATGCCATTTGGGTTGACCAATACCCCGGCAGTGTTCATGAACCTGATGAACAAGGTATTTCATCAGTACCTGGATCAATTTATTGTAGTCTTCATAGATAATATTCTGATATATTCGAAGACCCCTGAGGAGCATGAGCAGCACTTAAGGATTATTTTGGAGACCCTCAGGAAGGAAAAGTTGTATGGAAAGTTGTCGAAGTGCGAATTCTTCCTTGATAAGGTTGAATTTCTTGGGCATGTCATTACAGGAGATGGGATCTCGGTGGACCCGAAGAAGATCTCAGCAGTTGAATCGTGGTCTACCCCGAGTTCAGTAGCAGAGATCAGGAGCTTCCTTGGATTAGCAGGCTACTACCGGAGGTTTGTTCAGGACTTCTCCAGACTAGCAGAGCCGATGACTAGGCTGACCAGAAAGGACTTAGAATTCATCTGGACTGAGGATTGCCAGTCAGCATTTGAGGAGCTGAAGAGAAGATTGACTATAGCTCCCATCTTGACACTACCATCAGGAGCAGAAGAATTTTCCATTTACAGTGATGCATCAGGAAAGGGTTTGGGTTGTGTACTACAGCAGCACGGGAAGGTAATTGCCTATGAGTCTAAGCAATTACGCCCGCATAAGAAGAACTACCCTACCCATGATTTGGAGCTTGCAGCGGTTATCTTTGCTCTCAAATTATGGAAATACTATCTATATGGAGAGAGAGTAGAGATCTTCACAGACTATAAGAGCTTAAAGTATGTGTTTACACAGAAGGAGCTCAACATGAGGCAGCAGCGATGGTTGGAGCTGATGAAGGACTTCGACATATCTTTGCAGTACCATCTAGGAAAGGCCAACATAGTCGCGGAAGCTTTGAGCAGGTATCCCGTGGCTATGTGCTTGACTAGGGACAGGCATCTATTGGCAGACCTCGATAGTTTGGGCATTGAGGTATTAATTTCGGGAGTCGCAGCGCAGATATGGGGACTTCAGGTTCAGTCGGAGCTGATGGACCGAGTTAGAGCCGAACAGTATAAGGATGAGTCTCTGAGGAGCATCAGAGCACAAGTTCAAGTCGGGCTGGCAGAGGACTTTATCGTCACAGATGATGGATTATTGCGACACGGTACCAGGTTGTGTGTACCGAAGGGAGCATTGCACGAGAAGATCATGCAGGAGACGCATCATTCCTAATACTTTATGCATTCAGGTACCAACAAGATGTATAGAGACATAAGGGAGCATGTATGGTGGTATGGCATGAAGCAAGAGGTAGCTAGCTTCGTGTCCAGATGCTTAGTTTGCCAGCAGGTCAAGGCGGAGAGACAGAGACCCGGAGGATTGCTTCAGCCTTTGCCTATTCCAGAGTGGAAATTGGAGCATGTTATTATGGATTTTGTATCAGGGCTTCCGTATTCTCTAGGAGGCAAGGATGCGATTTGGGTTATCGTGGATAGGTTGACCAAATCAGCCCACTTTCTGCCATTTAAAGTGGATACCTCTACGGAGAGACTTACGGAGATGTATGTGCACCAGATTATCAGATTGCACGGTGTTCCAGTGAGCATTATCTCGGATCGGGATAGTCGCTTCACGTCCCATTTCTGGAGGAGTTTGTAGGCTAGCTTGGACACTCAGCTCAAGTTCAGTACCGCTTATCACCCTCAGATGGACGGACAGTCGGAGAGGACTATTCAGACTCTCGAGGATATGCTACGCACCTGTGTTTTGGATCTTGGAGGTTCTTGGGAGGATTACCTTCACTTGGTAGAGTTTTCATACAATAACAGCTACCAAGCCAGCATCGAGATATCACCATTCGAGGCATTGTATGGACGAAGGTGCCGCACTCTATTGTCCTGGGATGATGTTGGTGACAAGGCTTTATTGGGACTAGAGATGGTAGTGGATGTAGCAGAGAAGGTAAAGCTTATCAGGGACAGACTTCGAGTGGCACAGGACAGACAACGGCATTGGACCGATAGCCACCGAAGACCTCTGGAGTTTGAGGTATAGATTTAGTTTTGTCTTATTTGTGTTTGATTGTTGCTTGTTAGAATGCTAAGTTTGTGTTTCGTGCTAGGTTGGCGGTCTGGTTTTCTTGAGAATTTATCCGACATGTGGCACGATTCGTTTTGGTGGAGGCGGCAAGCTTAGTCCGTGATTCATCTGTCATTTCAACATTCTTGAGAGGGTCGGTGCAGTCGCTTACAGACTAGACTTACCACCTGCACTGGAGGAAGTGCACAACGTGTTTCATGTGTCGCAGTTGAGATGGTACATGACAGATCCCAGTCATGTGTTGGATCATTCGGAGATAGAGGTGGGCCCTACTCTCAGTTATCCAGAGCAGCCAGTAGAGATTCTAGATCGGAGAAAGAAGGTGCTAAGGAACCAGACGATTCCTTTGGTGCGCGTCACGTGGAGGCATCACTCGCTAGGAGAGAGTACCTGGGAGCGAGAGGCCGAGATGCGCGAGCGATATCCGTATCTTTTCGAGCCGTGAGGTATAATTCCTTCTTGCATTATATTGTTTATTTTGGTAGATAGTTTTTTTCTTAATTTCGAGGACGAAAATTTTCTAAGGTGGGTAGGATTGTTACCCTCATATTTCCATCTAAGGGTAGTTTGGTAATTATCATGGGTATTAATTATTTTAGGATTATAATAATTAATATTTATGCATGACTGATTTATTTATTTTATTGTATTAATAATTATTGCTAGTGTAGACTTATTTTGGACTTGTGTAGTGGACCTAACCTTTTAATTACAGAACATGAACAAACTTTTGGACTAGTCTAAGTTGAGCCCATGAATTAGGCCCATGGATTAAGAAACATGATTAATTAGGAAAACCATTAGACTAGAACCTTTCCTCCCTAATTATTTCTTCATGAGAGGCCCCAAGGGGTATTTATGACTTTGTACATTGCTTGGGAAGGGGTTTATGACCAGCCATAATTGAGAGGAGAGAGAGTGCTCTCATTTTAATTCTTTCCCAAAATTCTAGATCTACTTTTTTCCTTCCATTTTCCCTCTATTTCCCCATCAATTCTTTTCAAATCTCTTTCTAAATTCATTATTGAAGCCTCTACATCAAGGATCTATAAGCAAGGAGAAAGGAACAAGGAGGAGGAGGCCAAGATCTACAAGAAGATGAGCTACTTGCCATTTGGGACCTTTTCATTGGGAATCCATCTTCCAATAGGTACAAATCAGTTTCTCCCCTTCCTATAGACTATAGATCTGAGATTTTACCATGAGAAACCACCCCACATGCATAGGTTACCCATAGGATTTGTTTTGGAATTATTTGGAGACCTACGGTGGAAGTTATGACCATGTTTAGTGCCAATTTTGGGAGAATTTCGAGATTGGCACATGTAGTACTTGTCAATAGATATAATAGATCTAACTGACCCTTGATTGTTGTTTGTAGCTTGTTTCATGTTCACAATTGGATACGTGTGGGCCAAATCTCGTCAATTTGACGAAACGGTTGATTTTGGGGGGTTTCCTCCGACACGGGGCCATGTGCATATCATATGATGATATAGACACGTAGACACTCTAATTTATATATGTATTATTCATAATATATGTATTGGGCTTGTACGTGTCCTCCGGGATACGTTTGGTTGTGAGTTGGGAGCCGTATCGCAAGCGTATCATAGAAAAGTGTGATACGGGTGCGATGTGCCCCATGTATTTGTTGTTTGGCTCAATTTCCTATACATACATATGTAAATGTATTTGTATATACTATCTATACATTATTTGGAAGTATACAATAGTGTATTTGGGTTTTTGTGTTTAGGTGTGTCTATTTGTGTATACTATAGGAGTATCTAGATATATAGAGCTATGTTTACATGTTTATATATATATATATATATATATATATATATATATATATATATATATATATATATATATATATGTGTGTGTGTGTGTGTGTGTGTGTGTGTGTGTGTGTGTGTGTTGGTGTATATATGCATGTGTTAGTTTATATCTATATACTTAATTATATGTGTAGTTAGATATTTATGTACATATCTAATGATAAGGATGAATTCATATTGGTATATGGAATAGGGAGGTTTATAGTTATAGGCATTGATTACCTATATGTGCTGGTACATATATATAAATGTACCTAATTGTGTGTTGTGTTGTGTGTCTGTGTGGGTGTGAGTGCATGAAGGGAAGGGTGAACTCACAAGGGAACAGTCACTGTGTGCTTCACATTTTAAAACCCAACAGAGGGCAGTTCCTGCAGACAACAATGAAGAGAGATACATTAGTATCAGTGACTGATATGGGCCACTGTGCAGTGGCACACACCCGAGAACTCGATACGGGGGAAGACTCACAGATACTCACTGAAGAACTGTCACGCCCCAGACCCAAAATATCGAGGGACTGGACATGTGGCAATTGCCAGCAGCACGCACCGATGGACAACCTAATTTAATGGATCCATCAGGGCATTCTTAAGCTGTAGTCTAACAATAAATAGATCAAATGTTACCAGTCACAGTCTATACTAATCTCATCCATAACAGATAATCACAGATTAAATGCCAGAAATAATACAAATAGGAATAACTATCAAATCTCAATAAAAGTGTCTCGGTGAACAATCCGAGAACAAGTCTGATACATCAATGCAATTAGACAGGAAATAAAGGAACTGGAAATAAAAACAGGAATAACTGACTATATACAGCCAATGCTCAGGAGAATTCCTCTGGTGCGATCTCGTCCTCAGGTCCTGGTACAGCTCCTGGAAGTGCTCCTGTACGGTGTATCTCTAGATGGATCTCTTCGGCTATACCTGGGGACATAATCCGGATCCAGGTCCTCAGGGGACATAGTAAGGTACAAGAAAGCTCATGCCAAAATAAATACAGTACAGCAATAAACAAACAATAGGGTAAACTATGTAACCAGCTAAGTGATATGTAATATGAGAGCAGCACTAGAACTCAGGCTGAAACTACTATAAGTTCTGTGTCAGGGAGCCGGTAGCAGTGATATCATGTGGTTGTCTAGCTCAATGGGAGACTACGACGCCGACATAATATAAAATCAACCTGTAGCCTATGTGTCTCTCCCCACCCAATGTAATCACGCATGTCATGACCATAACGTCTCATGTCCATGTCAAGCGGGATCATAGCTAATGCAACAAGTCATATAGTATCTTTAAATACAATATCTCTGTCAAGTCCTGTATCCTATACAGAATCATCATGAATGTTTCCGGAAGACTCTGTCTCATGAATAGTGTCAGGTGTCCTGGGTTCTGATGTACTTGATAAGACAAGTACGAGAAATATCGGGTCTCGGTATCCATGTCTATGTGACGTTACACAACTTCGCGTACAGGGTTGGCACCCGACTATTAATCGGACGCTAAGTAAAGCCACTCGATCCTGGGTTGAACAGTTAAATCAAGATTATATTTATTTACACAAGTACTCCAGCAAGTACTATAACAGAAATTACTACGAGTTGGCAAAGTATAATTGCCCACTGATGTATGAATAAGTTAAGAAAAATAACTAGCAAGCTGCAGGGTTTGGCAAGGTACACTTGCCTGAGGTTCTGGCTCCAACTGTGGTTCTGACTTCAGCGGGATTTGCAGGCAGTACTCTGGTTACTGAAATAAATATCACCATCAGATTCAGAAAATATCAAATAGCTAGAAATGCCTGTCCTTGAGTCCAATTTGGAGACAAGGGCAAAAATGACAATTTTGGGTCAAAACGGGGTCCGCATGTGGGCCCGCTTTGCACCGAAAAATGCGTCAGGGTCAAAGGTCTCCAAATCTATCCAACTTAGTGTCAACAGGTCAGGAACGATGATACGAACCCAACGGAACTTCCAGAATTGGATTTCGATGAGCCGATCACAAAATCGCCCATCAAGTGGAGTTTGTCGGGCCCACGATACGCGATTTCGTCAACGTTCTCAGAATCGAACCAAACTTGGGTCACAGGACCAGCGTATCGCTACGAGTCCAATGGCGCAAGTTTTATTTCAATCCGATGTATGTACACAAAGTTAGGGTGCACTCTAGAAAGGGCATACGGGACGGTGTTCGCTGATACGCGTTGATTTCGGTGTGCACGCATACCCGAATCGACTTCTGCGAAATCCCACACGTCCGTATCAACAACGCACACGTATCTGTGAAGATCACGCACGACCAAGTCATCCCGTTTGGCTGGGCGTACTCAGTTCCGGGGTGAATCAAGGCATTTTTTTCTGTTTTTGGATCGCGGTTCGCGATCGCCACAGGACACGATGCCCCGAGCGGGTTGCACGGGCACCGAAAGGGTCACGCAGGGTTCGCGACGCAACAGACAGAATCGGAAATGGGGTAGCAAGGAGAGAGAAATAGGTACCTGAACAGGGCTCGAAAAACCGACTTTCCGTGTCCGACATGACGCGAGACCCTAGGGTTAAGGTTCTTTGGGTTGTTGCCGGAGCTGGGCTGCGCTGCGGTGGGGGAGGCCGGCCGGAGGAGGCTGGGTCGGCGCCGACGAGGTTGGGTGGAGGTGGCGGCACGGACGCGGCGGCCGGAGGCGGCGGCCCCTGGCTGCTGCTGCTGCTCGGGCTGGGAAGAAGGAGGAGGGGAGGAAGGAGGAGGAGGAGTGGTGGTCGTCGGTGGCGGGGCAGCTGCGGGAGGAGGTGGCGGCGAGCTGGCTAGGACGGCCGGAGGGAGGAGCGGTGGCCGGAGGGGATTCGAGGGGGCGGTTAGGGGTTTGCTGGGAGGCGGCCGGAGGAGGAATAAATAGAGGGGAGGAGGGTGTCTGGGCTCCGGGCGAGGCGGTGGAGGGGCCGAAGTGGCCGCGGGGGCGGAGGACGCGGGGGAGTGGGCCGGGCGAGGCGGTGCGTGGCCGGAAGCGACGGATCCGGCTGAGCGGGTCACGCGGGGAGAACGGGTCAGGGAGAGGGGTTCAGAGCGGGTCGGGCGGGTTCGGGTCTGGTAGACCCGACCCGACCCGATAGCCCATGGGCTGGGCTAGGGTTTGGGCTTGGGCTGGGCTGGGCTGGATTATTTAAATAATAAAATAAATAAATAAATAAATAAATAAATAATAGTTTTTAGGTGATATAAAATAGGTCCGGGGTCCAATAAATTCCCAAAAAATTACCCTAAGTCCAGTTTTTCATTTTACACCATAAAATATTATTTTCATAATATTTTAATATATTTTAAAAACATTTAATTTTATTTAATGCCAAAAATACCTTGTTTTTTATTAGCAAAAATTCTTGAAAATCCCAGAAAATTTTGAGAAATTCAGGTTTAAAAATCTTAAAAAATTAGGGGGTTTACAATCTACCCCCCTTAAGAGGATTGCGTCCTCGCAATCAAAGAATAACCGGTCCGCAGAGATGACACGGTTGTAAGTATCGTTCGAAACACATCACAAGATACTTAGGGAAATACCGTTTTCCTAAGAATAAAAGTTATACACTTTCCAGAGAAAGAAAATCTAGTTACAGCAAGAAAACTACTAGGTTATTATTAATAAGTTCCAATTTACTAGGTTGGGGCTGAGGTCACGAACCAATAGGCACGAGCTAAAACAAACTAGAAACGGATAACTACAAATCACTTACGTGCATTAGCTACTCCACGAGTCTGCGCGTTCTCCACGGTCATCGTCAGGGCTCGTTCGCGTCTTTGCAGTCGATTCTTCTGCTGCTGAGCCTGCTGGAAGAGTAGTGCCTGGGGTATCAAGGGTGGCCTCGGCTGATACCCTCCTGGAGCTGGTGGTAGGACTTCTTGAGCTTCCGTTTGCGGTGCTCCCAATGCTGGATAGGCTGGCCTCGGTGCTGCTAACGTTTGTTGGTTTACCCTTGGTGCTCCTTCTCGACGCTCAGGGCATTCCCTCAATAAATGCTGACTGGATCCGCAAGCTAAACATAATCTCATTTTCCGTCTGTACTTGTTCTCTATATGACCTCGCCTGTGACAATATGGACAGACAGGTATTGCCTGTGGAGATGCTTCTGGTGGCTGGTGTATGTGAGGTCTTTTTATAACTTCTTCTTGTGGTGCTCCGGCTGGTGCTGACGTGGATGGCCGCTTCAGACTGGTCTCTCTCCTGATGACGTGCTCCATGCGTTATGCTACAGCAAGGACGTCCGAATACGAAGTAGGTGCAACGGATCTAATTAGTTTCTGTAGCTCAATGTTTAGTCCGTCGAAGAATTTCTCGGCCTTCTCTTCTTCTGTCGGAATTAATGTTGGGGCGAAGCGACTTAGACGAATAAACTCAGCGTTGTACTCTTCCACCGTCTTAGCATCCTGAGTGAGGTGATTGGACTTGTCCCAAAGTTCTGATCGAGCGATAGCTGGAATGTACATCTCCTGGAAGAGTCTAGAGAACTCTTTCCAAGTGACTCGGTCTGGTCCGAGCCGTGTCTCCTCGGATAGCCACCAGTGATGTGCATTGTCCGTCAACTGTATTCTGACGGCAGTCATCCAACGTTCCTTTGGAAGCTCAGCTGCTTCTAATTGATGTTGAGTGTTGGTGAGCCACTCATGAACTTCAGTGGGTTCCTCCTTGCCTGAGAAGGTACGGGGCTTCAGCTGCCGAAAATTGGTGATAGAGCCCGTCGTTGGACGTCGTGCTGGTAGACCTGCCTGCTCTAGTGCGGTTACTAGGCTGCGACTCAAAGCCTCTTGTTGAGCTTGCATTATTGCATAGATCATTTGAAACATCTGCTGCCCGTCCATGGCCTACCCTGGTGGAATTACGGGCATTGGTGGAGCAAATTGCGTCGATGGTGGAATGTCATCGTGCTGGACTTTCGAGGCATGTTGTTGAGCTGATTGTCCTCCATCCACTAGTGTTACTTCATCTTCGTTGGTTACCACAGCATCTCGTGGTGATGTTATGGGAGTCTCGTCGTTTGCTCGTGAATCTATAACCCTGCAACCAAAATAAACGATAAGAGGCGCACAGGAATCAAGGCAGGATGCAAGTCAAGAAATTAATTCAAATTCGATATGGATATCAAGAATATTTCAAGCAAGTGGATGAGATCCTAAACTTATCCTATTCTTATTGCAGGCCTGTTCGGTCCCTAAGTTGAAACCGAACAATTTAGTCGTAGACCTGCATGGGCCACCACAAAAACTATATCACGCCCCAGACCCAAAATATCGAGGGACTGGACACGTGGCAATGGCCAGCAGCACGCACCGATGGACAACCTAATTTAATGGATCCATCAGGGCATGCTTAAGCTGTAGTCTAACAATAAATAGATCAAATATTACCAGTCACAGTCTATACTAATCTCATCCATAACAGATAATTACAGATTAAATGCTAGAAATAATATAAATAGGAATAACTATCAAATCTCAATAAAAGTGTCTCGTTGAACAATCCGAGAACAAGTCTGATACATCAATGCAATTAGACAGGAAATAAAGGAACTGAAAATAAAAATAAGAATAACTGACTATATACAGCCAATGCTCAGGAGAAGTCCTCTGGTGCGATCTCGTCCTCAGGTCCTGGTATAGCTCCTGGAAGTGCTCCTGTACGGTGTATCTCTAGATGGATCTCTTCGGCTATACCTGGGGACATAATCCGGATCCAGGTCCTCAGGGGACATAGCAAGGTACAAGAAAGCTCATGCCAAAATAAATACAGTGCAGCAATAAATAAACAATAGGATAAACTATGTAACCAGCTAAGTGATATGCAATATGAGAGCATCACTAGAACTCAGGCTGAAACTACTACAAGTTCTGTATCGGGGAGCCGGTAGCAGTGATATCATGTGGTTGTCTAGCTCAATGGGAGACTACGACGCCGGCATAATATAAAATTAACCTGTAGCCTATGTGTCTCTCCCTACCCAATGTAATCACGCATATCATGACCATAACATCTCATGTCCATGTCAAGCGGGATCATAGCTAATACAACAAGTCATATAGTATCTTTAAATACAATATCTCTGTCAAGTCCTGTATCCTATACAGAATCACCATGAATGTCTCAGGAAGACTCTGTCTCATGAATAGTGTCAGGTGTCCTGGGTTCTGATGTACTTGATAAAACAAGTACGAGAAATATCGGGTCTCGGTATCCATGTCTATGTGACGTTACACAACTCCGCGTACAGGGTTGGCACCCGACTATTAATCGGACGCTAAGTAAAGCCACTCGGTCCTAGGTTGAACAGTTAAATCAAGATTATATATATTTACAAAAGTACTCCAACAAGTACTATAACAGAAATTACTGCGAGTTGGCAAAGTATAATTTCCCACTGATGTATGAATAAGTTAAGAAAAATAACTAGCAAGCTGCAGGGTTTGGCAAGGTACACTTGCCTGAGGTTCTGGCTCCAACTGTGGTTCTGACTTCAGCGGGATTTGCAGGCAGTACTCTGGTTACTGAAATAAATATCACCATCAGATTCAGAAAATATTAAATAGCTAGAAACGCCTGTCCTTGAGTCCAATTTGGAGACAAGAGCAAAAATGACAATTTTGGGTCAAAACGGGGTCCGCATGTGGGCCCGCTTTGCACCGAAAAATACGTCAGAGTCAAAGGTCTCCAAATCTATCCAACTTAGTGTCAACAGGTCAGGAACGATGATACGAACCCAACGGAACTTCCAAAATTGGATTTCGATGAGCCGATCACAAAATCGCCCATCAAGTGGAGTCTGTGGGACCCACGATACGCGATTTTGTCAACGTTCTCAGAATTGAACCAAACTTGGGTCACAGGACCAGCGTATTGCTATGAGTCCGATGGCGCAAGTTTCTTTTCAATCCGACGTGTGTACACAAAGTTAGGGCACGTTCCAGAAAGGGCGGATACGGGACGGTGTCGGCGGATACGCGTTAATTTCGGTGTGCACGCACACCCGAATCGACTTCTGTAAAATCTCACACGTCCGTATCAACGACGCGCACATATCTGTGAAGACCGTATGCGACCAAGTCGTCCCGTTTGGCAGGGCATACTCAGTTCCGGGGTGAATCAAGACATTATTTTTCCTGTTTTTGGATCGCGGTTCGCGATCGCCACAGGACGCGATGCCCCGAGCGGGTTGTACGGGAACCGAGAGGGTCACGCAGGGTTCACGACGCAACAGACAGAATCAGAAACGGGATAGCGAGGAGAGAGAAACAGGTACCTGAATAGGGCTCGAAAAACCGACTTTCCGTGTCCGATACGACACGAGACCCTAGGGTTAGGGTTCTTTGGGTTGTTGCTGGAGCTGGGCGGCGCTGCGGTGGGGGAGGCCGGCAGGAGGAGGCTGGGTCGGCGCCGGCAAGGCTGGGCGAAGGCGGCGGCACGGACACTGCGGCCGGAGGCGGCGGCCCCTGGCTGCTGCTGCTACTCGGGCTGGGAAGAAGGAGGAGGGGAGGAAGGAGGAGGAGGAGTGGTGGTCGTCGGTGGCGGGGCAGCTGCGGGAGGAGGTGGCGGCGAGCTGGCTAGGACGGCCGGAGGGAGGAGCGGTGGCCGGAGGGGATTCGAGGGGGCGGCTAGGGTTGGCTGGGAGGCGGCCGAAGGAGGAATAAATTGAGGGAAAGAGGGTGTCTGGGCTCCGGGCGAGGCGGTGGAGGGGCCGAAGTGGCCGCGGGGGCGGAGGACGCGGGGGAGTGGGCCGGGCGAGGCGGTGCGTAGCCGAAAAAGGCGGATCCGGCTGAGCGTGTCACGCGGGAAGAACGGGTCAGGGAGAAGGGTTCAGAGCGGGTCGGGCGGGTTCGGGTCTGGCAGACCCGACCCGACCCGATAGCCCATGGGCTGGGCTAGGGTTTGGGCTTGGGCTTGGGCTGGGCTGGGCTGGATTATTTCAATAATAAAATAATTAAATAAATAAATAAATAATAGTTTTTAGGTGATATAAAATAGGTCCGGGGCCCAATAAATTCCCAGAAAATTATCCTAAGTCCAGTTTTTCATTTTATACCATAAAATATTATTTTTATAATATTTTAATATATTTTAAAAACATTTAATTTTATTTAATGCCAAAAATATCTTGTTTTTAATTAGCAAAAATTTCCGAAAATCCCAAAAAATTTCGAGAAATCCAGGTTTAAAAATCTTGAAAAATCAGGGGGTTTATAAGAAATAAAGGCTTAGTATAGATCACTTGAAGACTCGAAGACTCACTAAACAGAGACCTAGATTACCTGAAGAAGAAGACCCAACTGAAGATAGACTACTGAAGACCTAAAATCAACTGAACATCACCTGAAGACCTGAAATCTACCTGAAGACCCATTTACCTGAAGACTCATTTACCTGATGTCACGCCTCGATCTCCCGCAGGCAAATCGGCCGTTCCCGCTAGGCGAGAATTACCGCGCCAGTGCTCCCGCGGAATGATCGCTTTGACCCATCGGGGCTGGCGGTAAGAGTTCTAAGCCACAGAGTCGCACAGATTGTCCGAGTGCAGCGGAATAATAAACGCATAGCAATTTGGTAACAGGTTCACTGAGTCGACAATATAGCGAAAGCAATAAATAACACAAGTTGAAGTAAAGCAACTCTTTTATTGATATACCAAGTGTTATAGGCGGCGTATAGCCGAGATTACAAGTCGCTCAAGCCTCTCTCTCTGAAACAGTAAAAGCGTGCCAAGTGGCTACAATTGTGGAATAATTGTACACGCGATGATCAGGCGAGTTCCAATATTATGTCTTGTATATGTGCTTCAGTTCCGGATGTACCGTTGCTTCATAGTGATCTCCACACGTTAGCACGCACAAGGGAGACATCTGCACCTAACGAGGTTCTCCCGTACCCTGCATACAAACTGGTGGATTATCAGTACATTGAATGCACTGGTGGGGAAGCTACTCGCCCGCTCGACAAATCCAAACACGTAATACAGGTTTCGTGCACAACTATTAAGTTGTCTTTCTTGTTGCCTTAGGATCAGTTTCATGCAAACATTGAATAGCCTAATCCGTGTGGCAGTGCGCCGTGCAACATGAGAGGAAATACGACGAGACTTACCATTTAGCCTTCCCTGTCCAAGGCAAACATTATAAATTCATGCACGGGCAAGTATAAATATTCAGGAGCATAGCATATGCAACACGAAAGTCATTAAACGGGACGATATTTGGAGTGCTCAGTTGTTCTTGATGCGATACAATGGCTCGTATGCGGATAGCCGCTAAGCGAGGATGACTTATCTATATGAACATGAGTCGCTGGCATAGCCATAACGGACTAATCCCAGACGAGAATGGAACACAACGAGAGCACACGATGCGTTATGAACCATTTCGCTTGTACACGATAGATTTTACATGTAGTCCAAGGCCAAGATGGAATACAACCAAGTACACGATGTGCTACAAACCATCTCGCCAGCACACGATAGACTACACATGATGTGGTCCTAGGCCAAGTGGAATGCAATGAAAGTACATGAGGCGCTACAAACCACTCGCCTGCACACGATGGACCACACTTAAAGTTCCATCCGGATCGGAGCGGCCCCAGTGCCCCGGTGACCGTCCGTAGAACTATACCTCGTTTCTGAGTTGTCCGCGACATGCACTTATTTGGTTTCTTTTCCAATTCTATTATTTCGCCAAGTAGGCTACGTGAGTTTCGCCAAGCAGGCTACGTGAGTATACGAGAACATGCGAACACGGATACTTGCAGGTTCGTTCAGGCACGGAATGACTACTTAGTAGTCTTCCGGGGTTTAAATGAAAACAAGGCAACATTCAAGCAGACAAGCATGCATTTCTAAGGAACATAAGTAAACACGTTTGCTCGGACCCGAAGGTAAGCCGAGAGATGAAACCGTTAGGGACTTAGCATGCGAGGGTCTGAATACAAGTAGTATTTCAATTTCCATATTCTAGCATAAGCAATACAAGTTGGGATTATTCCCTTAGCTAGGTGCGTTGGATTCATTATTAGCATGCAGGGGATGATTCACCTAGCGACTAGCATGAACATTCCAGATTTTATGTGTGCTGGCTAAGCAAAGACAAGTTCACCGTAGCCACCCACCTTAGCGATGATTCGCCTCGGTAGAGCATACGTCAAGCGAGCCTCTGATACCACTATGTCACGCTCTGATCTTCCGCAAGCAAATCGGCCGTTCCCGCTAGGCGAGAATCACCGGGCCAGTGCTCCCGCGGAACGATCGCTTTGACCTATCCGGGCGTGATGCCGCACGAGCGTGAGCTATGCCCGTGCAAGGCCATAGTCCATTGGCTGGCGATAAGAGTTCTAAGCCACAGAGTCGCACAGATTGTCCGAGTGCAGCAGAATCATAAACGCATAGCGATTTGGTAACAGGTTCACCGAGTCGACAATATAGCGGAAGCAATGAATAACACAAGTTGAATTAAAGCAACTCTTTTATTGATATACCAAGTGTTACAGGCGACGTATAGCCGAGATTATAAGTCGCTCAAGCCTCTCTCTCTCTGAAACAGTAAAAGTGTGCCAAGTGGCTATAATTGTGGAATGATTGTACAGGCGATGATCAGGCGAGTTCCAACATTATGTCTTGTATATGTGCTTCAGTTTCGGACGCACCGTTTCTTCGGAGTGATCTCCACACCTTAGCACGCACGAAGGAGGCATCTGCACCGAACGAGGTTCTCCCGTACCCTGCTTACAAACTGGTAGATTATCAGTACATTGAATGCACTGGTGGGGAAGCTACTCGCCCGCTCGACAAATCCAAACACGTAATACAGGTTTTGTGCACAACTATTAAGTTGTCTTTCTAGTTGCCTTAGGATCAGTTTTATGCAAACATTGAATAGCCTAATCCGTGTGGCAGTGCGCCGTGCAATATGAGAGAAAACACGGCAAGACTTACCATTTAGCCTTCCCTGTCCAAGGCAAACATTATAAATTCATGCACGGGCAAGTATAAATATTCAGGAGCATAGTATATGCAACACGAAAGTCATTAAATGGGACGATATTTGGAGTGCTCAGTTGTTCTTGATGCGATGCAATGGCTCGCATGCGGATAGCCGCTAAGCGAGGATGACTTATCTATATGAACATGAGTTTCTGGCATAGCCATAAAGGACTAATCACAGACGAGAATGGAATACAATGAGAGCACACGATGCGTTATGAACCATTTCGCCCGTACACGATGGATTGCACATATAGTCCAAGGCCAAGATGGAATGCAACCAAGTACACGATGTGCTACAAACCATCTCGCCAGCACACGATAGACTACACATGATGTGGTCCTAGGCCAAGTGGAATGCAACAAAAGTACAAAAGGCGCTACAAACCACTCCCCTGCACACGATGGACCACACTTTAAGTTCCATCCGGATCGGAGCGGCCCCAGTGCCCCGGTGACCGTCCGTGGAACTATACCTCATTTTCGAGTTGTCCGCGACATGCACTTATTTGGTTTATTTTCCAATTCCATTATTTCGCCAAGCAGGCTACGTGAGTTTTGCCAAGCAGGCTACGTGAGTACACGAGAACATACGAACACGGATACTTGCAGGTTCGTTCAGGCACGGAACGACTACTTAGTAGTCTTCCGGGGTTTGGATGAAAACAAGGCAAAATTCAAGAAGACAAGCATGCGTTTCTAAGGAACATAAGTAAACACGTTTGCTCGGACCCGAAGGTAAGCCGAGAGATGAAACCGTTAGGGACTTAGCATGCGAGGGTCTGAATACAAGTAGTATTTCAATTTCCATGTTCTAGCATAAGCAATACAAGTTGGGATTATTCCCTTAGCTAGGTGCGTTGGATTCATTATTAGCATGCAGGGGGTGATTCACCTAGCGACTAGCATGAACATTCCAGATTTTATGTGTGCTGGCTAAGCAAAGACAAGTTCACCGTAGCCACCCACCTTAGCGATGATTCGCCTCGGTAGAGCGATACGTCAAGCGAGCCTCTGAAAGCCTAAGTTGGATTTTTGTAGGGACAAGTCTGGATATCCTTTGCTTCTCATTTAAGGCAAAGCGGGTCGGAACAGTTGCACTTTTGCCGTTTGAGACGGTAGTCCGCTAGAGCGGAATGGGGTGTTATACCTGAAGCCAGGGACTTAGGAAGGATGCCTATGCAGTGGCACATAACTGTGCAACTGTCGAAGCTAAGTAACAATAAAAATTTCCTGCTGTGCAACCGAGCAGTGGCAGAGAGCTTGGGGCTGCTATGCCCTGCACCGAGGGCACAGTATGGGGTTCAACAGTTCACTGTGCAGTTTTTCTGCTCAGTATCGGGTTCAGCAGTTCCTGTGCAGCTCCACTGCATGTATCAGTATATTTTATGTGCAAGCAGAGCACAATCTCAGATTTCTTTCACTGTGCAGTTTTAGTGGTTGGGTTTTGTGTTCAGTCTAATTAGTAGTTGGGTATTGGGTTATTATGAGAAAGCGATGTTTGGATAGTTAATGTGATAGGTATATTAGTGTAAGTTAGATACATATCTAGGTATTGGGTATTAGTTTAATTCGTATCAGGAAAGTTAGGTTTAGTCAAGTTAGTAGAGTCAGTTAGTTAATAGTTATGTGAACAATTACTTGGGTGTGATTTATCAAGGTTTTGGTCAGTTAGTATCAGTGGGATTAGTATATTGGTATTGTACTTAGTTTATATCATATTGACGAGTATATCTTAGTGTTAACTTATAGCTAATGTATTAGTTTGAGATATGTATATATTGTATAAATTGTTATCCTATAATAGTTAGTTATAAGAGTAGTTAGCTAGCATTAGCTTGGTTACGTATTTTCTTAGTTGGGTTACCTTGGGGCACCAAGGTATCACCAAAGTTTTGTGTCGATATCCAAGGTATTGAGCTTGGGTATCGAAGTAGTTGCGATACGCGTTGGTGCAAGGCCACGGTATCCAAATTATATTATTTTGAGATATTACTATTATATGTGACTTATGTATATATATAAAAAACTATTTTCATATCAGAAAACCTGCATATCTTAGGATACGACTGCTTGAATGCGCTGTGGTGTGTTAGCTTAGCTAGCTTAGCATAGTTTTATAGTATATTGACTTAGTGACTTAGCATTAGACTCTTGCAACCTAGAATGCATTGGTTTGACTTAGAAATGGCGTATCGACCTAGAATTTCATCAACTTCATTTATTTTCATCATTGAACCTTGTATTGATGCAAAATACCATATATAGGTTGTGAGACACCAGCTTGGGCATCGAGAGACACACTTTGCTCAGGACTTCAGGTGAGTACATTTTTTTTTTTTTTTCAATTCATAATATTGTATATATGCATGTTCTAGATTAGTATACATTGATTTCCGACACAGTGATTTTATGGATTGGTGCTATATGGATCCCGTCAGGAGGTGTTATCCCCTACCGTGTACAACGGGTACCTAATGACATGTATTTTATCGTGTGCATCGGGTATTGACTTTCATGTGCTTCTTGTGCATCCACTATTTTATGTGATAGTGTGACTATCGGGATCATCTACGTAACGTATCGTGATTGGATCCATGAGTATTGGTTAGGGAGGGGGAGTAGGAGTTGGTTATGTGATCAAAGCCCTCTTGATCTCATGTGCATGTCGATTATACACCTCATGTATAATGGAGTTACCTTTATATCTCATGTGCAACCTAAGTCGATCACATAACGAACTCGCACTCTAAAACACATAGTTAGTATTTCTTGTTCTCTACTTGCAGTTATTCTTGTTTTTACTTCCAGCTTTATTGTGCCTATTGCCTGTTCACTTGTATTGTATATTCTTTCTACTTGTGCATCTTGTATCATTTTTCTATTGCTTGTTATATATGCTCGATTATGTTATTGGAACTGCTTTCAGAGGTATGTACTTTGCTCCAATCCTGACTGGATATATTTTTCCAGATGATTGGCTAGAGGAGCTGTGTTCCACATACTACGGACCTCAGAAGGGTGAGACTTTAGAGGATACTCCCCTAGAGCCAGAGGATATAGTACCAGTGATCGAGGAGGTCTAGTTTTGTTTAGTAATTTTGTATTAGACTATTATTTTTGAGGAGATTCACAGATATACTATTATTTTATATTGTGGATTGTATCTTCTTTCCTTCGCTATTTCCATTCGTACATTATTTCCTCCTTAGTTTGTTTTGTAATTGAGATTGATATATATATTTGTGAGATACCATATTGCTTCTCTATTTGGATTTGAGATGATTAAAAGGTACCATATTATACTGTTGAGATGTTAGATAGTTAGAAATGACCCAAACAGCGATCTACCGCCGATTCTACGGCGTAGGCTGGGCGTAACCACGTACTTGTGTCCGAATATCAGGGTACGGGTCGTGACAGGTACTTTTAGTAGTTTTACTTCTTATGATATATGTTCTTGTGGTTTAACTGTTTAGCCTATTCTGCTTAATTATTGTGAATGCAAGTTTTCTCTAAAATGCTTATAACTTGATTGTTGCACTTACCAGAACATGGAATTTCCTGAACATGAATTATATTGGCACTGATAGTCTTGAACTTCTGACACCAAACTTGTACTGATAATCCTGATAATGGCTTGTCATATTGAGATAACCTGACATGTACTACTGATATCCCTGATAGTGGCTCGACGTAGCGCACTCCTGACATGCTAAATTTTTTAGAACTGAATTGCTTGATCTGTTAAGATAAATTCTTGTATTTAATTGCTTGTTTCTGTCATGAATGTGCTTGCCAAGCTATTGTCCTATCCTGTCCTGCATCATATCTAAGGCAAATTCATGAGTACCACGGTTAGGAATTCTTGATAACTTGCTCAGGATAACGACTAGAATAATGAATTAGAAGCATCTAGAGAGATTTTCTAGCTACATGCAATCCCGGTATCCCAACGACACCTGATAGATTTGGAGCTCTCCGTCGTGAGGTGTCACGCCCAAATCCCAAAATACATAGGACTAGGAATACGTAACACGCCCAACTGTATGTATACGAACTCCAATATATGGAAACTATATACATACGTATGCTATACATGAATATCCAATCCACCAGTGGTAATATACTGTCACAACAAGTCACACAGAATCTATATCTCATCTATAGCACAAATAATCAGTAGGAATAAAGGGCTGAATAATAATTGAATATCCAAAATGAGCATCAAGTCTGATAGTCGGGTGTAAATAAATCCACTACAAAATGACTATACTGAAGTGGCAAAAATCTTTAAGCAGTGGCAATAAATCACAGATACTCTGAGGGTAATACCTCCTCAGTCAGGTATGTAGTGTCTGGTCCAGGTCCGTACTCCTGTGGGTACTCATGCTCGTCTATATCTGGAAAGGGACCAGGTCCTCAGAGGAACGTAACAAGATACATATAAATATGCCAATAAAGTACTAAAAAATATAAATATCCAACGGGTCGCTTAACCATCTAAGTGAATGTAGTTTGAGAACAACTTTCTAACTCGTGGGCTATCTGGCCAATAATGGGATTGGCATGATTCTCTCGGAGAATCAGGGGCCTAAAAGCATGTCGTCTTTTGAACGGCAGAGGCCGCCTGTAATATATAGTGGTCATCATCACCCGTTTCTTCGGTAGAGAATCCGTGCGTACAGGAGAAAAGTACAAAGGAGCCCAAATGCTTTACTTATTGTTCTCTCTACCCCATGCTCTAAGCATGCCATATCCATGACATAAAAAAACCTCTAAATAACTGCCAGGTTGGCTAGCATACAAAGTTTTTATCCGTAGTCATCCTTAACGCATGGCTCATACGTACAGGCGGCCAACCCGATACGTAGTCTGGGATCTATATGAGACTCACAACTCGTGTAACAACTGTGTCACGGCCAATGAACCTCATGATGTTCCATAATACTGGGGTGGTCTCATAAACAAGGTCCAATGCAAATACTTAAATAAAAACAGAATCAGGCATCATATATAATATAAATAATAGTACTATGGCAAGGTATACTTGTCGAGCAAAGTTCTGTATAGTACACGTCCAATATTGTGTTTAGGTTTGAAGAAGTGAGGTTTAGGATTTTGGGTGTATTGTATGGATATATATAGAGAATAAGAGGCGATGGGAAAACTTAGTGTTTAAGAAAACTACTGCCGCTGCTGTTTCTTTCTTTTCATTGGTTTAGGTTCGGTGGAGGGGGTTTTAGTAATATTAGTGTTTAAGAGGCGGTGGAATGAACGGTTCACACGCACAGAAGCAAAGCAAAGCAAAGCAAAATTAGGTTTTGCTTCTGCTATTGATATTTTCTTTTCCTATTGGGTCATGGGTTCCAGTGGGTAGTGGGTTTAGGAGTTATGGTTTGGGTTTTACACGCGGGTGAAAGAAAAAGTATACTCGGGGGGGGGGGGAAGGGAATAAGCGGTGGTTTTGCTACTGTTGCTGTGGTTTCTTACTTTTACGCGGTGGGGCTAAACGGGTTTGGGTAGAGAATAGGGTAGGGTTTGAATCCATTAAGGAATTCTATTTTCTATTTATTTCTTTTTCTTATTAATAATATATATATATATATATATATTTATACATAAAAAATTCTAAAAATTATATTGGTGCATACCATTAAGCTAACAACTGTCCAAATGGTCTCTTACATGGAATAAATTAGAAAAATTTATAATGGCTCCATAAATCTCCTAGATGCACACATACCTTAAATAAATATTAAATAAAATCTATCTCCTCTATTTAGCTCATAATTACCATAAATAATTAATACTGTTTTTAGAATTAGGGATTTTATATTCTATCCAACTTATAAAAATTTTGTCCTCGAAATTAAAACTAAGCCACGGTAGAATGTCAAGAATGGTATAGGATAAATTAACAAAGTAATTTCATACCTTGGTCTGTGAATAGGTTCAAAAAACGTTTGTGCATGTCATCCTCGCGCTTCCAGATAGATTCTCCTGGTGCACCATGCTTCCATGCTACGCTGACCAAAGAAATAGATTGGTTCCTCAATACTTTCTCTCGATGATCAAGGATTCCTATGGGTTGCTCTTGATATGACAAGCTTGGCCCAATGGTGATCTCTGAATGGTTGAGAATATGACTGCTGTCTGCTATATATCGCCTGAGCTGTGACACATGGAATACGTCATATATTCCCTCAAGTGAAGGTGGTAGCGCAAGTCGATAAGCCACTTCTCCCACTCTCTCTAGCACGTCAAATGGTCCAATATACCTTGGACTCAACTTTCCGTGCCCTCTGAATCGAATGGTGCCTCTGGTAGGTGATATTCTTAAGAAGACATGATCGCCCTCTTTAAATTCCAAGGGACGATGATGAAGGTCTGCCCATTGTTTCTGCCTGTCTTGCGCTGCTTGCAAGTGTCCTTGTATCTTCTTGACTGTCTCCACGGTGTTTATCACTAACTCTGGTCCCAGAATTTGACGTTCCCCCACATTATTCCAACACACAGTAGACCTACACTTTCTTTCATACAATGCTTCAAACGGAGCCATCTGGATGCTTGCCTGATAGCTATTGTTGTAAGAAAACTCCACAAGATGTAGGTGGTCCTCCCATGATCCTCCAAAGTCCAACATACAAGCCCTCAATATATCCTCCAATGTCTAAATAGTACGTTCTGACTGTCCATCTGTTTGCGGGTGATAAGATGTACTGAATTTCAGACGAGTTCCAAGACTCTCTTGCATGCTACTCCAAAAGTGTGATATAAAGCGCGAATTTCAGTCTGATATAATGCTGATTGGTACACCGTGCAATCTCACGATCTGTCTCATATATAAGTTAGCCAAAGCTTCTGTGGATTGGCCAACTCTAAAAGGCAAGAAATGGGCTAACTTGGTGAGTCGGTCCACTATTACCCATACCACATCTTTTTGACTGGGACTTTTGGGAAAACTCGTGACGAAGTCCATAGTGATGTGTTCCCACTTCCACTCTGGAATCGGGAGTGGTTGCAATAACTCTGATGTTCTCTGGTGCTCTGCCTTTACTTGTTGACATACGAAATATTTAGCTACAAAGCGAGCTATCTCTCTTTTCATTCCATGCCACCAAAAGTGCTGTCGTAAATCTTGATACATCTTGGTACCTCCAGGATGAATAAAATATATCAAACTATGAGCTTATATCATCAGTTCCTATCGAATCTCTCTATTTGGAATATAAAGACGATCACCACATCGTAATGTCCCATCATCATGGATGCGCAGCCCTGTCTGCTCTCCGACCTCTATCTTTTCTTTAATCTTCTGAATCTGGCGTCTGTAGGCAATGCTGCCTTGATTCTTTCTCCTAGTGATGATTGTACTTGCAAGTTGGTTAGTATCCCGTCTGCTCTGGGTATTATTACTTTAATGCCAAGACCTTGCAAGTCTTCCAATAATTTCTTCTATGTTGTCAGGAAGTAAGCTACTGGCTTTTGGCTTAATACGTCTGCTACCACGTTAGCCTTGCCTGGGTGATAATGTAGCTCTATTTCAAAATCTTTTATCAACTCGAGCCATCGACGTTGCCTCATATTTAACTCCTTATGTGTGAAGACATACTTGAGGCTTTTGTGGTCTGTATAGATTTCTACTCGTTTTCCATATAAGTAATGTCTCCATAGCTTCAGAGCAAATACAACAGCTACAAGCTCCAAGTCATGAGTTGGATAATTCTTCTCATGTACTCATAACTGTCTAAATGCATATGCAATCACTTTGCTATGCTGCATCAATACGCATCCCAAACCTTTCCCTGATGCGTCACTGTAGATCACATAGCCTCCTGATCCTGATGGAATAGTCAATACTGGTGCTGTAGTCAGTCGCTTCTTTAACTCCTCGAAAGTGGCTAGACATTCGTTGGTCCACATGAACTCTTGATCTTTGTAAGTCAACCGAGTCATATGTAAACCCCCTGATTTTTCAGGAATTTTAAAACCAAATTTCATAATTTTTTGGGATTTTCTGTCATTTTTTAACTAATTAAAACCAAGGTAGTTTGAAATTAAACAATTTTAAATAATGTTAATCAATATTAAAATATTATAAAAATAATATTTTAGGGTGTAAAATGAAAAATTGGACCATAGGATAATTTTTCGGGAATTTATTGGACCCCGAAAATATTTTTAAAGACCTAAAAACTAATTATAATTAAACCCTAGAATAAACCCAATTTATTTTCTATTGAACCAACCCGAACCGGACCGGATTCGGTCTAGATGAACCAACCCTAACCCTAGCGGGTCAGGTCGGATCTAAACCCGACCCGAAACCCGAAAACTAAAACCCAAACCCGCACCCTTGCCTAATGGATCGGGTCGGATCCCATTCGCCCGACCCGGACCCGGACCCGACCCGAAAACCCTAATCCCTAACCGACCCCGTGGCGATTCGCCTCCGCCCGCAACCGCCGTGGCCCTCCGGCTCCCGGCGCTGCTCGACCTCCCCACAACCGCCGGCTCTCCCGCTCCCCGGTGCCGCTCTGCCTGCCCCACTCAACCGCCACCATATTTTTTCTCCCTGCTCCTCCTATAAAACCCCGACCTTTGCGTCAAACTCCACAGTAGGCCACCTCCTTCACCGCAGCCTCAGCCCCATGACCCCCTGCCTCCCTGTCGTTCCTGACGACCTCGGCCTTCCCTCCGTCTCCTCCGTCTCCACCAGCCTCCACGACGCCGCCCTGATCTTCGGCCGATCTCGTGGGAAACACCAGCAGCAGCAACAGCGGTCCGCTCGACACGAGCCGGGCGAGAAGACCCCGAGCAGCCGCCGTGTTCGCCACCAGCGCCGTCCCCGGTCAGCTCTGCCTCCACCCGAGCCGCCCCTCCTCCGGCGAAGCCCTGGCGCCCCCAGCCGCAGCAGTACCAAACCCTAGCCACATCGTTGTGTCGCGTCGCCTTATGGACATGAGAAATCCTAGTTCTGCGTAGCCCTATTAAGGTAGCCTTTTTCCTCTTCTTGCTACCCCATTTCCTATTCCGTCTGTTGTGACATGAACCCTGTATGACCCTCTCGATGCCCGTGCAACCCGCTCGGTGTGTTGCGTCCTGTGGCTATTGCAAACTGCGATCCAAAATCAGGAAAATATTTGTCCCATTTTCCCCGGAACTGAGTGCGCCCCGCCAAACGGGATGACTTGGTCGTGTGCGGACTTCACCGAAAGGTGCGCGCCGTTGATACGGACATGTGGGATTTCACGAAAGTTGATTTGGATGTGCGTGCACACCGAAATCAACACGTATCCGCCGACAACGCCCGTATCGGCCCTGTTCTGGAATTCATTATAACTTCGTGTACACATGTCGTATCAAAATGAAACTTGCGCTATCGGACTCGTAGCAATACGCTGGTCCTGTGATCCAAGTTTGGTTCGATTCTGAGAACGATGACAAAATCGCGTATCGTGGGCTCCGCGGCTCCACTTGACGGGCAATTTTGTGATCGGCCCATCAGAATTCAGTTCTGAACGTTCCTTTGGGTTTGTATCATCATTCTGTACTTATTGACACTAAGTTTGATGAATTTGAAGAATATTATCTCTGACACATTTTTCGGTGCGAAGCGGGCCACATGTGGATCCCGCTTTGACCAAGAACTGTCATTTTTGCCCTTGTGTCCAAATTGGACTCAAGAACATGCATTTCTAGCTATTTGATATTTTCTGAACCTGATGGTGATATTTATTTTAGTCACCGGAGGAGTACCAGCAAATTCCACTTATACTAGAGCTACAGTTGAAGTCAGAATCCCAGGCAAGTGTACCTTGCCAAACTTGCAGTACCTGCTTTATATTGTTATCTTGATTTATTTATATGTTGTACATGCTTAACCTAGGACCGTGTGACATTACTGAGCGTCCAAATAATATTCAGGTGTCAACACTGTAAGCAGAGTTGTGTAATATCACCTAGAGATGGATATCGAGATCCTTACATTCCCGTGCTTGCATTATCAAGTACGTCATACCTCAGGACAACTGATACTATTCATAAGACATAATATTCCTGAGATATTCATGGTAATTCTGTATAGGATACAGGTTTATGACCTATACTTTATATACATTGCTTAGATCTTATTATGACTTGCTACATTAGATACGATATTGCGTGACATGGACATAAGATATCGTGGACATGAGACGTGTGATTACATTGGGTGGGAAGAGACACACAGACTATAGGCTGATTATATACATTTATTGCAGTGCCTTAGCCATTACAGTACGAGGCCCAATACATAGTAAACTATATAGTAACTATATAGTAAAACTATATAGTATTACTGCTACCGGCTCTCCGATACAGAGCTTGTAGTGGTCTCAGCCTGAGTCTAATGTTGCTCTCATTTTGTAAATCACTTAGATGGTTACATAGTTGCCCTATTGATATATTTCATATACTGCATTTATATTGGCATGCTATTTTTGTACCTTGTTACGTCCCTCTGAGGACCTGGTCCCTTGCCAGTTTTGTAGCATTGACAATTGTGGAGCCTGACTGGAGTTGCTGATGTGTGTTGCTTTGTTATACGGGAATTGGTGCCAGGTACTTATATCATTTCTTTCAGAGTATTGGTTATTATTCATATTGTTTATTCATCTGCTGATATAGCCTAGTTTTATAGACTCATATCCTTTCCTCGAGTCTATTCGAGCTTATGGGTTACTGGCGGTCGACTTTAGCACATGTAGCTCATTCTTGTATATTCTGTTCATTGTGGATTGAGGCATAGATATTTATAGATAGTAACCCTTCTAGTACAGCTTATACGTATTCGAATCAGACCAGAGTCTGGTCTAATGCGTAGCTGGCATGTTACGTATTCCTAGTCCTACGTATTTTGGGACTGGGGCATGACATCATAGGTGTTGCTATCCTTGAGAAATTCTCTATGAACCGTCAGTAATATCTCGTAAGTCCAAGAAAACTTCTCACCTCTGCTGCTGATTTAGGAACAGGCCATGTCTCGACTGCCGATATCTTTTCTGGATCAACAGAAATACCATCTCCGGTAACAACATGTCCAAAAAATGAGACTCTGTCCAAGAAGAACTCATTTTTACTGAGTTTTTCATATAAATGCTCTGTCCTCAAGGTCTCTAGAACAATCCACAGGTGCTTCTCGTGCTCCTCGTGGCTTTTTGAATAGACAAGTATATCATCTATGAAGACGACCATAAACTGGTCCAAATACTGATGGAATACTCGATTCATTAAGTCCATAAAGATAGCTGGAGCATTGGTCAATCCAAATGGCATGACCAGAAACTCGTAGTGCCCATACCTTGTCCAAAATGCGGTCTTCGGGATGTCCTCCTTCCGTACTTTTACCTGGTGATATCCTGATCTCAAATCTATTTTTGAGAACATCTTGGCTCCACTAAGTTGATCAAATAGGTCATCAATACGTGGCAGTGGATATTTATTCTTCAATGTTACTGTATTCAAGGCTCTATAGTCAATGCACATACGCACTGATCCATCCTTCTTTGGTACAAACAACACTGGTGCTCCCCAGGGTGATGCACTTGGTCGGACGAAACCTTTCTCTTCTAGTTCTTTCAACTGTGTCTTTAGTTCATCTATCTCCTTCTTTGCCAGTCTATAAACATGTGATGCTATAGGTGCTGCTCCCGTTGTTAATTCAATTAAAAACTCTGTCTCTATCTGGGGGTAGTCCTGGCAATTCTTCTGGAAAGGCGTCTTGGAATTCTAAAATAATGGGATGGTAGACAACATCGTCTATTTCGAGCTGCATACCATTAAGGATTTTTATGGATCCTCGTGTAAACTCTAGTTCAGGTTGTCCTGGTACCTTGAAAAGAATGCTTCCTCCAAAATAATCGAAGAAAGTGTGGTACTTGCTCAGCCAGTCCATTCCAAGCACAATATCAAAAGTTGGCATAGGAAGGACTAAGAGTCGGGCATTCATCTTTCTGCCACGTATCACTATAGGACACGATCTACAAATTCTACTAACAGGTACAACTCCTCCTCCGGTAAGAATTCTAATACAACTAGGTAAAGGTGTAGAGGCAATGTTGTGTTTGGCAATAAAACTAGATGATATGAATGAGTGGGTGGCTCCCGTATCAAACAATGTCACAGCAGAAAAAGTAAAAGCAAGAGTGATACCTGCTATGACATCAATCTCCTGCTTTATGTCATCCACTTCCATTACAAAAGCTTGTCCGTTCCTCTGTGGTTGTCCCTGTCTAGCCCTCGAGAATTGATCCTCGTGTGCATGTAGCGGTGGTCCTCGCTGAAATCCTCCTGCTGTTGGAGGTCGAGGTGCTCCTGGTCTCATCATCTGCTGAGCTGGCTTCGGTGCTGGAAGCACTAGCCTCTGTGCTGGCGGTGGAAGTATCGATGCCTGTTGCATATGACAGTCTTTCAATATATGATGTCCGGAACCACATCTCATACATTGTCCCAAGTGGACCTGACAGTCCGTTGAGATGTGCCTGCGTTTTCCACAATAATTGTATTAGGATTTCTACGAAATCTGGTACGGTCCTGCTCTGTGTTGGTACTACTGTTGCTGAGCTAAAGGACGTCTAATAGGTCCTCCTTATTGTGTCCTTACCGGTCCTTGTTGTGTCCTCAGTTGACCTCATTTTCCTTTGCTGATGGTTTCTTGCAATCTGGCTTCTGTCAGTAACTCGACATAAGAGATTCGGGACTGTGAGCTAGTATAGTGTTGGAGCTCCTGAGTCAGTCCGCGATGAAACCTCTTAGCTTTGGCCAAGTCATCTAGTATTAGAGCAGCGCCATATTTACTAAGGCGACTAAACTCGATATCGTACTCATCAAATGTTCGGTTCCCTTGCTCCAGGTGGAGAAACTGATCGTATAATGCATCTCTGACGGTATCCGGGAAGTACTTTCTTTCAAAGCACTCCAGGAACTGCTCCCATGTCTGGTACGTACACAACTGGCATTCCATGGATTCCCACCAGTAATGAGCATTACCATCTAGAAGCATCCTTACACCTGTCATCCATAGGGCTGCAGGTAACTGTGATGCCTCTAATAACTTCTGAGTGTGAGTGATCCAGTTGGTAGTTTATTCTGGGCTCTCAATGCCTTTGTACAGTCTTGGACCCATCTGTACAAAGTCCTTTACTGAACCAACTCTAGCTCGAGATACTGGAGCTAGTGTTTGAGTTGGTACAGTAGTCTTTGCAGCCATCCTTTCAAGTGCTGCTAGGAACTCTTGTCTCTGTTCTGCTGCTTGTTGTCTCTGTTCTGCAGCTAGTATGGTGGCTTATTGTTGTTGTTCCTACATTATCATATGAAAGAATTGGAACAGTTGTGCCTGGCCATCCTGCAGTATCGATGAGACTGTAAGGTTTCCATTAGGTGGAACAGGAAGGCCCGATAGAACTGGATTGTGAATATGTCCATCTGGTCCTGGAAGTCTAGGAATTGTTGAGGTCTCTCCTTGAGTCTGACCATTGACTCTAGGAGTTGTGTCGCCATCGGCGATAGTATATCCCTTCTGCATATCCATCTCTCTGCAGGTGATGTACACCATGTTTAGAAGAAGTACATGAATCAAACAGGGGGCAAGCATTAAATAGAGTGTAGGAGTATGAAATACGCTGGGAAATTTGTCTGCAGAAAACATAGTTTCAAAACTGTCAGCATAAAACATGGTTTCAGAATTATCCGTGTAAAGCAGAGAAGCGTAAGGTAAGGTTTCAGAACTGTCCGCGTAAAAGAGCTTGCGTAAAAGGTCCGCAAAAAAATCTGCACGTAAAATCTGCGTAAAAATTCTGTCTGCGTAAAGTCTGCTATACTTCCTGCGTAAAGTATGTTGTAGCATAAAGTCGTACGAGGAACTCTTTATATTCCCTCGGATGAATTTGTCAGATAAATCAGTGAACCTGACATCTGACAAAAGTACTGCACAATAATCAAGAGGACGGCTGTGATGATGATTTTGCACAGAGACCCAGGTTATCGTTTAGTAATATATTAATACAAGTCATTTTTACGCATCCAAAAGGAAGAAAAGTTGAGGCTTCTGAATACGTTGTCTACAAAAATGAGTTTTTACGCTCAAGATGAGACAAAATTAGACGCTTGTGTTTGATAAATAAACAAAAGAAATAGAAATAATAGGTTTATACGAAACCCCGCTCTTAGTTTTACAAACAAGAAGTACAATTAATCCTATACGAGGATGTTAAGTATAATTTTTTAATCTGGGTAAATATTGCTATAGGAGTCTGATCTGCAGTATATTACTTTGTCCCTTGGACCACACGATAATGAAGAGGTGCCGTAGAAGACAGAAAGCAGCTTCAAAGGTTGCTGAAGAGAGTGGATGCTCGATGCCAAAGTCGTCGATCACTACTCTTTGCCTGAGCTCTGGATTCTTCTCTCTCTCGACCGTTTTCTCCACCAATTTTTGACCTTGGATCTGCGACCCCCGACCTTGAATCTGCAACCTTTAACCTCTGTCAATAGAGGTCTCTATTTATAGAGTTTTAGTGACAGTGACCACTCAGTCGGCGTAGAAATCGAGTAGTGGAAAGTACACCACCCTTTTACACGATGGTTACAATAACCATTGCCCGCGTATAGATAACCTTTTAAATGAGCGTGTGACGCATGTCCTATTAAGAGACAACGCGTATAACTGCTGCGAAGATCACGGCATAAAAGCCACGTAGGTAGTTATCCCTCGCGTAGAAAAGGTTGGCGTAGAAGCCAATAACTGTCACCATGGCGTAGAAGCCAAGTAGGCATAGAAGCCGAGTTGGCGTAGAAGCCGAGTGGGCGTAAAAACCGAGTGGGTGTAGAAGATAGCTGATCCTCTTCCCCTGACTGAGGCCTTAAGCGAATTCTGGACCGAATAGCCTTAATACATACCAATGCATATGTGGCCTGAGTTGGCGTATTCCAAGGAGATAGCGTACAGCGTGCTCCCCTAGCTGAGAATAGCCTGATGGCGTAATGTGTCAAAGTGATGATGTGGACGTTTTAGCCGAAAGTACGGCTTTTGGAGATATAATCAAATCTCTTGCATTAAATACAGAGATCTGTCCCCATCCTGCGCATTAAATACAGAGGCGTGTCTTCGAAGATTTGCTATCATTCTGCGTATTAAATGCAGATACTCGCCTCGAACCCTGTACGAAGAGAAATTGATGACGTGGCAGTCTATTTGCCTTCTGCGGAGCGTAAGAAGCTCACGTCTGCCAGTGTAAAACTAGGCAGCATATTCCAGAGGCGTGTTTCGAAGATTTGCCATTATTTCGTGCATTAAATGCAGAGGCATGTCTCAAAGATCTGCCATTATTCTGCGTATTAAATGCAGAGACGTGCCTCGAGCTCTGCCATCACTCTGCGCATTAAATGCAGAGACGTGCCTCGAGCTCTCCCATCATTCTGCGCATTAAATACAGAGACGTGCCTCGAGCTCTGTACGAAGAGCAGCTTTTGACATGGCAGTCTGTTTGTCTTCTGAGAAGCGTAAGAAGCTTACGTCTGCCTGTGTAAAACTAGGCAGCGTATTCCCTTGTACGCGTAAAAACAGTTTACGCCAAGGAAATGGCACTAAACGACAGCCTGGGTCGCTGTGCCGCACCATCATTATAGCCGTCGTCTGGGTAGTCGTGCAATACTCTTTGTCAGGAGTTCAGACGTCTGGTTCACTGCATGATTTTGACAGGTTTATTTCGGGGAATACGAAGCGTTCCTCGTACACTTCAATGCGGCATTAAAAGCGGATGAGTTTTACGCCATAAAGGCGATGTAGTACCCTTTTTATGCTAAAGCAGCCTGGACATACTGTATTACACGGATAGTCCTTGAGGTTATATTTTACGCTATATTTAGCGAAGAAGCTCTGTTTGTACGCCGATGGCTCTAAAGTCATCTTTTTACGCTGTCCAGCATCAACATGCTGCGTATAGCTATCCAGCGTATTTTTTATGCTTCTACAAGACCCCCTTCAAAGCTTTTAAATTCCTCGTAATTTGAAATGCTTTGAATGAAGCATAAAACAGTCAAGTCTGACACGTTCTTCAAGGCTGACTTTATGGCGGAGTTTATTGGGGATCCGTTGGGATTCGGTGGGCTCTCTCTTGCCTATATAAAGGCTGAGGAGTTACCCTGTTCTTCCCATATTTCCTTCACCACACAGAGATGATTGCCGGAGTTCGTCGGGTCGACTTGAGAAAGAAGAAGACCATGTTCTTCCAGCATGTAAGGAGCCAAAAAGACGGCATCTTCGAGCAAATGTCCTCTGCAACGATGGATCATGGAAGGATATCATAGCCTCCTTTGCTCGGGATAATCAGCAACTTTGTATGACGGTTCTTCCGGAGAGAGAAAGGGTCTCATTTAACCACACAGCTTGCAAGTTGTATCTTCTCCTGATACTTTCGTGGACGAGAGCAGACAAACTAGCTCTGTCCTCGAGTATTGAGTTGGGTGAAATACCTCAACTCAATCTGTCATGGCGTACGGAGCATGGGATCTGCATAATTTATGCAGGCCCAGTTTTGTATCCTCCCGCCATTAATCATTTTTTGTTAGTCGGTTGCGGAAATCGACTAACTGCTGGAAAAGATGGATGAAGAACTCCACCAATGCGAGAACCTGGCAGAACAGATTCTGGGAGTGGCCTTCCGACGACGACGAGGAAATCCTTTGTAGACGGAATTTCTCTCATATGTAATCATGAAAATGAAGAAAAACTCTTTGTAGACTGGATTTCCCTCATATGTAATCATGATTTTAGTAAAATCGTCTTTCTTCTGTGCGTATGATTATTTTCCATATACTTTACTGTGAAGTCTGAATATGTGTAGCTTCGACACATCTGGTAACTTTACGCCGACTCTGATAGAAAGAGTGCTAGGTCCCGTCCTGTCTTTTACGCATAACTAAGGATGCGCAGAAAGCCGGTTAGCATTCGAGTATTCAAACTGTCGTGCTGTTAGGAATGAGGAACCGCGTAGAATTTTGAACTGTCACTTCTGATAAACAGAATTCTTATTCAGACAATCATCTTCAAGAATGATTTCTTGAAAATTCCTTGGAACAGGGTAAGAAATGGCTGTCAAAAACTGAGTCGCCATCTTGAACTGTAGATAAAATATTCAGACTGGAGTCTGGATGAACTTCCAATCGACCCAAGGAGAAGAGTTATTTTCAATATTGAACTCTGTATGCTTCGGGTACTAGGGATATTTTGAGGTCAAGAAGGAGTATCTTCTGTGTGAACTCTTGCAATTGACCGCCTTGAGAATTGTTCAGATATGCGCGTATTCTGGCCTGCATACTTTCAGATATGCGGAAAGTCATAGATCTGTAACTGTAGATGAGCATAAAATCATAAGTTCATAGCCTCTCGAGCGTAAAAGCTACTGAGCATGAGAGCATCCGGGCGTAGAAACTGTAGATTTGTAGCCTCTGAAAAGAAAATCTTCCGAGCGTGAAGTTGTGGATCTATTGCCTCTGAGCGTAAAAAGCCATCGAGCGTGAAATTATAGATTTGTAGCTGCTGAGCGTAAAGTCGTAGGTTTGTAGCCTCTCGAGCGTAAAAGCTACTGAGCATAAAAGCATCCGGGCGTAAAACCATAGACTTATAGCCTGTGAGCATAAAACCGTAGATCTGTAGCTGTCGAGCGTAGAAAGCTCCTTAGCGTAAAAACTACGAATCTGCTTTGCATGAAAACTTTTCGAATTCGCTGACTGTCCCCCTTTTCTGAGTAATAAGCTGACGTAGTCCCCAATCATAACCGAATATTAAATATAAGATTTGGTTCGGGATTCGAGGAGTCCATCCGAACTCTATATATACCCCAAGCTTTTGAGAGAAAAACTTTTCATACGTCTTCTGCGAAAGAAAGCCTTCGTCCGTTCAAGTTCTCTCCTTCGTCTCCTCTCCGAGCATTCAGAGCTTTCAGCAATAGCCCGAAACCGATCTCCTCCTCTAAGGGAAAGAAGACCGACTCTTCTTCTCGCTCTTCTGCCCAAGCGAGAGCGACTTCCTTCGGGCACTGCGAGCTTCATTTTGAGCGAAGTGTCCTGCCGACGAGCAGTGCACCCGACCTTAAAGGTAGAGCTTTTGGGACGAAAAAGAGCGACTGAAAATCCTTCGTACACGTTGTACGTGACCGTGCTAGGTCATCTTCTGTGCTGATAGCCTCTTCGAGGAAGATGATGCACAAAGATGTTTCATCTTTTGCACCCACATTTCTAATGTGTCAACGCAAAAACTCCATATTTTTGCAGTCTGGTGTAAAGCACAGACTGTCGAAACTTGGCGTATACTATAAAATTTGAGTGTTACGCTTCTGGATAAAAATTCCAACGTAATAACTCAAATTATGGCAGTCTGGCGTAAAACACAGACTGCCGAAATTTTGCGTATACTGTCAGTCTTGAATTTTATGCCTTGGAATAAGATTGCAGCGTAAAAGATCAAGTTTTTACAGTCTTGGCGTAAAGCATAGACTGTTGATTTGGCACATGCTGCAAGATTGTCTGATATAGAAACTGACGTATCTTTCTTGCATTTTGCAGTTAACTTGCATGCGTCTCCATTGGCTGAGGTGATGGGTTTCGCTGCTGGGATGCTGCACTCCAATTACCTGGAGGATTTGTCCCACGTGACATTTCCCATCTCTGGACCCCAATATCCTGAAGGAAGGGGGATCCTGATATCGGCTCAAGGCGAGCGAACGCTGTTGAACATGATTAACGGAGAGCCCCTGACGTATATAGACGGAGATCAATACATAAAGCCAGCTTTTCTCTTCGGGGACATGATTGACAAGCAGTCCCAGACGAAGTCCAAGAAAGAACTCTGGGTTTTCCCTGCCAGGGGCTTGGTTCTGTATCTGCCCAAGATGCTGAGAGATTATTCCATCTCGGCATTCTTCTATGCTACACATCCCAGGAGGATGTCGTGGATGCTGACTCCCGATCTTCACGGCCGGGCGGGGATGATATTTCATCTGAAAGGAGCTGACCAGGGGTCGTTTGTCAGTCGCCCTTCCGGCTCTGTGATGCCGTTCAGGGGACTGTATCCGGGCAGTGTCCCGAGTGAAGATAGTTTAGTGCTCCAGCCAGTCCAATTACCGACTTTCTGCAACGATTTCATGGGGCACGGGGGAGTATACCCTAAGGTGAACCCTCGGACAAGTGGGTGGATCACCCCTATAAATCTTCGATGGGCTCGCTTAGCTGAATGGGCCCTGAAGCATTTTCAGACCGAGCTGGAGAGCATTGACCTGTTCGCAGCTGTGTATGCCACCAGTGTTGGGTTACCTCTCAACCCCAACCTGTTTCTGGCACTGATGGAGCGATATATCTCGCTCACCAGGACTTTCGCCACTCCATTGGGGGAGTTGGGATTGGCCCTTCACGAGATAGCAGAGATCTCGAGACTGCCGATGGGGGATACTCTATATGGAGAGTATGTTCCCACGAACCGGGAGTTAGAGGATTCAGACCCTCGGGTAGTGGCCATATACCAGGAGCTGATGTGCCACTACCTCACTTGTACCATTTTTTATGGTGAGCCTTCAGATTTGGCTCACACCAATAAATGGGCGTCCTACCTCTTCTTTCACCGGGCCAGGACTGCTAAGCCGGAGAAGGTCTTAGATATGAAGGATCAGCCTTTGAATTTTTTGAGCGTGCTTAGTGCTCAGGTAGTCGACGATCTCATGGAAGACGCTGGGTCTCCGGACCAGATCCTCGACGAAGGGATATGGAAATATCCTGCAGGCACTAAGGCCTACAGTTATTTGAGGTATTGCCGCAGGCCTCTGTCCAAGGAAGCTTAACTGGCTGGCTTCCTCTTCATATGGCTGCGCCGATTGGTGTTGCCCGGCATCGCATCTGTGGACCGTATTCACAGCAATACGCTATGGCCTGCAGTGCGTCTGGTATTCGGGGCAAGACTGGGCTTGCTCCCTGCCATGGTGTGCCGCATACAAGCTGGCCTGAGGGCCATGACTGATGGGCTGCTCGTCGATGAAACTCGGCATGATAGCTTTCCCCGGGTAGAATTACCATACCTGTATTTGATGGGATGGTTAATTCTCCATAACCCCAAGGTGATGTCTCCCGGCTCTGGCAGTAGTTCGGGGGGTAGTTTCTTGTTGAACTACAAGAATTCCTCCTGGAACGTGACCACAGTTTTAGACTGTCGGCGGGCGCTGAACTTCAGTCACAGCTGGAAGCTTTTCTGTACTGTCCCCTCTGTACATCTCAATCAACAGGGGATCAGACTTCAGGATGTAGACGACGGGAAGACCGTTCTTTCTCCTGAGGCTTTTAATTAGTTGGTCTACATTAGACCTTCCTATTTACTATACAGAAGTGAAGACCATTGCTTCTTGGAGCCCTACCTGCCTAGTCGGTTTGTCAGGAAGTTTGGGGATGACCAGTTGCACGTAGGCAATGCCGTTACCAGCTTCAGGTCCCGGGACGGACTTATTGATAGAGCGAGAGGATGGCGATACTTCATCATAGGTTGCACTGGAGCAATTTTTATCGTGCTCGTCATTTCACTCTCTACTCAGCTGCGTATTCTCCACTCGTATGCCCAGTTCTATGTGGCAACCAACACCTTCCATCGCAATTTTGATATACATGGAAGTTTTAGGATGCCCTCTTCCAAGCCTGGGGGAAGAGTCAAAATCCCCTCAGTTTCTTCTGACGAGGGTGAAGAGTCCGTTAATCCAGATGAGCCTCTGTTGGCGGTACCGCGGGGTGAAATACCTCCGCCTGCAGGGCCTCTAGTAATCTCTGGGAAGCGAAGGGCTCCTGCTCTGAAGGAGACTTTTCCTTGCAAGAGGAAGAAGAAGATGGTTACTCGTCTTCTCAGGATTCCCAGCAATGAGGCTCCTAGAAGTGAGCTTGCATCTTCCCCTGTTTGGGATGATTCTTTGATTGGAGGTTCCTCGCCTTTTAGAGAGGGACCCTCTACAGTTTCGGCTGGCGGTGCCGGAGAATTCCTGCTTGAGGTTGCTGTCGCTTCTACCGCTTTAGGTAGTGGAACGAGATCGCCTTCGGGGTTGAGCCGAATAAGGATATCTTTATCCAGGTCAACATCGGGAGAAACCCCTGTCGTGTCTGTCGGTGCACCCAGCGAGATTCCAGCCGATGAACCTCGGTTGGAACTTGACGAGGACCTGGAAGAATATTTGCCAGTGTCGGTTGACACACCACCTTCTCCAGGTATGACAGCTTGCCTAGCATCATTAAGAAATGATTTAGCTGTACTGGCCGCAGACGCGACATATACACCATCGGCCATGGGTAAATATCGTCTTTACGCCTCTTTTTAGAAAAGTTAACATCATTTCGATATTAACTTCCTTTTGTTTTCTTTTCAGGGGAGGACATCTTCGGGGAGGGCAGTGTTGACGCGCCTTTTGGCTCTGTGTCGGCTCCTGGTGATGACATGGAGGTACCCGGCTTCGAAGAGGAGACACTTTCGGGTGCTGACTTGCCCGAGACGGTTCCGATATCTCAGGAGGAGGATGAGCCTGTCACTACGATAATGCCTCCTTCGAGTACGCCAGTCACTTCGTTCGATGTTGGCACATCTTTTTTTATCGCACCACCAGTTGAGGCAACGGCTGTGGCAATATCGTCTGCGGTCGTTCCTGGAGAGAGATTCGCCAATATTGCTGCCACTCCCAGCGTTCATTCGGATCTGGCTATGCTGACTGAGCAGTATACTGGTATCTTCTACACCACTATGAAAATATTGATATCAATGGTGTTGGAGAAGAATCTGAGCTTTGAGTCTCTGAGGAGGTCCTCCCAGTTCACGATAGTGCCGATCAAGGACTTTAACGATACTGGGGTAGCTGATACACTGGAGCAGATAGTTAATGGTTTGGAGGAACCCATTAACGAATATCAGCAGCTATCTCGAGGCAGCATTGACGACCTGGTCTAGGCTAGGTTCGACTCCTTGACTGCAGAGCTTGCTGGACAACTGGAATCTCTGGACAAATCCATCCAGGAATAGCAGCAGGAGATGGATCAGGAGCGTGCCCAACTGGAGTACGTCATTCCTCAGCTGACTCAGTATGAAGTCGAATATGAGGAAGTGACAGCAGGGTCCGCAGTTTGAGAGATGAACTCGCTCGGACGGAGGAGATGGCTGTCTCTTTGTTGGCAACTTGAGATGTGCTGAAGAATCGGAGGGAGACCGCCCAGCAGAATCTGACGCAAGCGGGTATTGTCCGTGCGAGTTTTATAAGTACTCGGTCCGAGCTATCCGCTTTGAATAATGATGCAGCAAGTTTGGAGCGTGCTCGTGCTGACGTCTTGAACTCCAGGGATGAGAGGATGGCTGCTCTGGCACGACAGATTTGCGACCTAACTGCTCCTCCCAAATGATGTACTTTTTTGCTTTCCAATATAATTTTGCTCTTTTTGGGAATAATAAAGAGGCTTTTATCTGGCTTTGTGGACCCATCATTTTGGAATATAAATGACAGGTTTGGGTGAAAGTGATATCAGAGGTAATATGGACGTGATATACTCTCAGTAAGTTTTAGTAGGACATATCTATTAAGAGGTTATATGGACATGATAGAATACGCTTCAGCTAAAATTTGTACACAAAATACTATCAGAGGTAATATGGACGTAATAGGTATTGAAGTTCCAAATTAGTTAAACATATCTATTCAGAGGTTATATGGACATGATAGAATACGATCCAACTAGTTTCGTTTTGAAAGTAGTTTTGTCAGAATGAGATTTTTGCCATATTATATTTAAGCAAAGGAGGTTAAGCATAGTACCTCTTCAGGAATTTGCTATTGATAGGAGCCATTAATAAGTCTCTGTTAGGCTTGGCTAACATGTAAGCGCCGTTTGAGAAAGTCGTCTCGATCACATAAGGGCCTTCCCATTTGGGCTAGAATTTACCTTACTCCTGTGAGTAAGAATCATCGGTCTTCTCACAGCTAAAACCAGCTCGCCAACTTTGAACACCCTTTCCTTCAATTTTTGGTTAAAAGATCTGGAAATGCGTGCTTGGTAGAACGCGATGCGCTATTGATCCTGAAGGCGTTTCTCGTCTAATCCTTCTAACTCTTGAAGCCTTAACAGGTCATTTTTTTCTTGAGTCAGCTCATTAGCCACTGCTATCCTGAGTGACGGGATTTGGACTTCGATGGGGAGGACTGCTTTGCTCCCGTAAACCAATAAGAATAGGGTACAACCTGTCGGTGCTTGTACCATTGTGCGGTATGCCCAGAGACATTCTCCTAGCTTCTCATTCCAATCCCTCTTGTTCGAAGAGACGAACTTTTTCGAGAGCTTGATAATGGTTTTGTTGAAAGCTTCCACAAAACCATTAGCAGCAGGATTATATGCCGTAGAGGCCATATTTTGTATCCGATTTTTATCGCAAAATCGATGAAACGCTTGGCTGATGAACTGAGGCCCATTATCATAAATTATCCTCTGGGGTATCGCAAAGCGATAAATAACATGATGCTTGATAAAGCTGATCACATTATATGCCTTCACCTCAGCAAGAGGGATCGCCTCTGCCCATTTGGAGAAATAATCCATGATGGCCAGTATGAACCGGTGACCTCTGAAAGAAGATGGGTGAATAGGACCAATGATATCCATATCCCATGCTTCGAAAGGCCAGGATGCAACCGTAGGATATAGATATTCAGAAGGTTGATGGATAAAGTCTGTGTGGACCTGACAGGCTCTGTATTATCTTGCATACTTTATTGCATCTGTGATCATAGTATGCCAGTAATAGCCCATTCTCCTGATACGATCATGTTGCTTGGGACCGGGTTGATGCACTCCGTATACGCCATCGTGAGCTTCATGGATAATCTGCTGTACCTTGTCACCGGAGAGACATCTCAATAGCAGTCCGTCGTAGGTCCGGCGATATAGACACTGCGAAGATGCATCAAAATAGAAGCGTAAAGATCGTCTTTTGATAGATACTGCTTCTTTGGGGTCATCCGGCAAGATTTTGTATGCCACAAAATCTATAAAGGAACTTCTCCAGCCTCTCCTGGGAGGATCTGTGTTCACAGCGTAGCTACGCTCTATGTGAAAGTTGTTTTTCACACAGAATAAATCTCTGTTAAGAAGGATTACCGAATTCTGCCTTCTTATAGGAATAGCTAAATCTGCAGCTAGACTGGCTAGGGCATCAGCTTCCAGATTCTGAGATCGGGGCACATATTCTAGGAAGAATTCTTTGAATGTCATAGCTATCTCGACCGCTGCTCGCTGATAGTGGATGAGGTCTGGATTTCAGACTTCGTATATTCCTCTGACTTGATTGACGATCAGCAGAGAATCACCGAAAGCTTCCAGAGATTCGACGCCTAATTCTTTAGCGACTTGGAGGCCGATTAGTAGAGCGTTATACTCTGCCATATTATTAGAACATGGCTCGCTAAGAGAATATGCCCGGTAGATGACGAGTTTATCAGGAGTAACCAGGACAATTCCTACTCCTGAGACCACGTTTCCCTTGGGACCAGTCCTGGAGGCACCATAGAAGAATAGTTGCCATGCATCACCTTCCATTGTGGAATTATATTCTGCAACTTCGTCGGGAATGTCCTCTTACAGTTTGGAGGTCTCCGGGATCGGATGAGCAGCTAGGAAATCATCCAACGCTTTGCCTTTGATGGACTTCTGAGGGACGTACACCAGGTCATATGGTGTTAATAACATCGCCCAAGTCGCGAGTCGGGAATTAAGAATACTTGTCTTGTTCATCAGTACCCTAAGAGGATTGATCCTGGAGATGATATGGATGGTTTGGCCTGTGACATAGTGTCGCATTTTCTGGATGGCGAATATCAGGGCCAAGCATTCTTTTTCCACTGGATTATACCGGTGTTCGGCTCCGACCATCATCCTGCTGAGGTAGTAGATAGCCTGTTCATGATCCATATCGTTCTTCTGTGCGAGAAGAGCTCCCAGAGAATGATCCATTGCTCGAACATACAATACAAATGGTCTTCCTATGACGGGAGGCACCAGAACTGGCGGACTAGTGAGGTAGCATTTGATATTATTAAACGCTTGCTGACAAGCTTCGTCCCATACGAAGGATACACCTTTCTTCATGAGACGAGAAAAAGGCTGACATCTCCCAGAGAGGTTGGAGATGAATCTCCGGATATAAGCCAGACGACCTTGAAATCTCCTGAGTTCCCTCAGATTACGGGGCGGTCGCATTTCTAAGATGGCCTTGACTTTATCAGGGTCCACTTGAATGCCTTTGGCGGTAATGACAAATCCCAGAAATTTGCCACTAGATACATCCAGGAAGGACTTTGTAGGATTCATTTTGAGTTGATGTTGGCGCATCAACTCAAATACTGTCTTCAAGTCTTGGATGTGATTACCCTTGAGGCGGCTTTTGACAGCTACATCGTCCACGTAATATTCTACTATCTTGCGTAAATGCTTGTGGAATATTCTACTCATAGCTCGTTGGTACATAGCCCCGGCATTTTTCAATCCGAAGGGCATGCACGTATAAAAATATACCCCCAATGGTGTTCGGAAGGCAGTATGCTTCTCTTCAGGATGCATCTTGATTTGATTGTATCCTAAAAATCCGTCCATGAAAGACATAGGTTCAAAACCGCATGTATTGTCAATCATGACGTCTGTAATGGGGAGAGGACATCCCACTGGGGGATTTTTTAGTGGACCCATTTACCTTTTGCACACAAAAGTGCAAGTAATAGGTTTAGGACAAGCCCTGCCAGAGATAATATGGACATGGCAGTTTTTGTGGACTCAACACCATTGGCGTACTTAGAGTTAAGTACGGGTGCTAAGTTGAGATGACAACTGATATCAGAGGTAATATGAACATGATAATTGATAGCCAAAAACTCAAAAAGTTTGTTCAGAGGTAATATGAACATGACAAACTCTTGAGTCATGACTCCATCGGGGATGGAGGTACACATCTGCTCAGAGGTAATATGGACATGACAGTTTTTGTGGACTCAACACCACTGGCGTACTTAGAGTTAAGTATGGGTGCTAAGTTGAGATGACAACCGATATCAGAGGTAATATGGACGTGATATTCGATAGTCGGATCAGGGAGGTTTGTTCAGAGGTAATATGAACATGACAAACTCTCTGGGGAAAGAAATAAAATATTTGGACAACAGTTCAGAGGAAATATGAACATGACAAATGTCATAACAATTCACTATGGAGTGATTTTCCTGAGTGAGGATAGTCCTGAAGAATCCACGGGGAAATTTTAGGGACTCTTCATCAGGTTTATTCCTGGAGGGAGCAAATTGTCATGTTAGAAAATTGATTTGCGATGATGATCCCTTCGTTTACAGATGCAAAGTGATGACTTTGGCGTCAATCAACTCATGAATTCTCCTTTTTAGTACATAGCACGCCTTTGTAGGATGATGAATGTACCGATGAAAGAGACAATAATCTGGGTGATCAACTTTGCCAGCTCTCTCAAGATATCTGATGTTGGGAAGCTGAAGTTTGTGTTCCTCCATCAACACATTGAAGATTTCAATGAGGTCATCTTATTTGAAGAAGAAAGTCCCTTTTGGTCTTCGGGCTCCCGATGCCTGAGTTTTACGTCCTTCTGGGAAGATTGTCATCGTCGCATCATTTTCGGATTTTGAGGGAATTCTACCCCCAGCTCTGGATGCTGGCCTGTTTCGTCGAGGTAGGCTACCCCCAGACATGTCGCGGCATTTGTCCATAGAAGCTGATTTAGAAGGTCCTGCCTCTGGTTGAGCAGGATTAGACTCTCGAGGTTGTGAGTTTGCAAGAGATACAGTATACCCCAACCCAAAACGAGCTTGTTGACAGTAAGAATTATCCCGCAATGGTATTCGTCTGCCTTTTCCATAGTTGAGGCCTTGTTTCAACCTCAAATCATAACCCATGCTTTGTATAATTTTTAAAGCCTGTGGGCTATACCTGTGGATTTACATTTTGCCACCCTTAGATTCACAAAATTCTTCCTATACAATCGGGCTGCCCCGCATGCGACCGAAGACTATTGGATGCTGGTCGTCGCGAGTTAGAGGAATAATAAAGATAGAATCTTCATGTGGCCCACCTGTCATGACGACATTAGATGTTGATGCATCTTCCCACAAGATCTTCCCGTGTCTGACCGTTAGGGGAATTGAAGCCTGTTTATGACTCTTGTCTTTGCGTTTTTGGATCAGAAATCCACGCAAGTCAGGAGTTTTTACAGAAGAAGAAGAAGATGGCTTGTTCCTTCTGTTCATATCAGTGGACATGCAGATGTTGGGAACCATAGTTTTCTCTGTGCCACCTATATACAACAGGTTGGCCATCTGGGTAGCGGATAATCCCCGATGAGGGTGTCTTTCCGCAAATTAAGCCTTCTTTACGCTGAGGGACTTCACCTGGCGTAATTCGGGCTGGCGTAAAGCCGAGGAGGTCCTCAGTCGGCCATCTGCTCCTCGCGTGGGCAGATTCTTCCCTTGCTGGCGTAAAGGCCGAGAAGTTGAGCAGTCCGCCACTTGCTTTCCCTTGCGTAGATTGTAGGGATCGTCTGCTTTTTCGCGGAAGGCAGATGCATTTTTACACGCGGAGCGTGTTTGGAATTTCTGATTTGGCGCTAAGGCATTGTCAGAAATTCTGTCTGCCCTGTCAGCGACAGGAGACTGGATTTTATGCGCAGAGCACGGAGTAGGCTTCTGGACTAGCGCTGAGGCATTGTCCGAAGTTTTGTCTATTCCGTCAGTGACGGGAGAAAGATTTACGCACAGAGTACGAAGTATACTTCTGGATTAGCACTGAGGCATTGCCAGAAGTTTTGTCTATTCTGCCAGTGACAGGAGACTGAATTTTATGCGCAAGGCGCGGAGGGAGCGATGCTACAACCTCGTTGGTCGGAGAGGTCGGAGAGTCGACAGGAATGGTAGGGGATGTCTTGGGCATCCAGACCTTACGCAGCTTCCTGTTGTCTTGGACAGAGAGAGAGTGTGAGAGCTACCCCCTGTTCGAAGCATGTATTTGTAGGCAGACTGGTCAAACTGGACGACCAGTGTCTTCTTTACGATCCCACAGATACCGCATCGTATTGAGCAATTGCTTCCTCATCAGAAGAAAAAGATGTCCCCAGCAGAGTCACCATCTTGTGTTTGATAAATAAACGAAAGAAATAGAAACGACAGGTTTATACGAAACCCCGCTCTTAGGTTTACAAACAAGAATTACAATTAATCCTATACGAGGATATTAAGTACAATTTTTTAATCTGGGTAAATATTGCTATAGGAGTTTGATCTGCAGTCGATCCCTTTGTCCCTTGGACCACACGATGATGAAGAGGTGCCGTAGAAGACAGAAAGCAGCTTCGAAGGTTGCTGAAGAGAGTGGATGCTCGATGCCAAAGTCGTCGATCATTACTCTTTGCCTGAGCTCTGGATTCTTCTCTCTCTCGACCGTTTTCTCCACCAATTTTTGACCTTGGATCTGCGACCCCCGACCTTGAATCTGCGATCTTTGACTTCTGTCAATAGAGGTCTCTATTTATAGAGTTTTAGTGACAGTGACTACTCAGTCGGCGTAGAAACCGAGTAGTAGAAAGTACAACACCCTTTTACACGATGGTTACAATAACCATTGCCCGCGTATAGATGACCTTTTGAATGAGCGTGTGACGCGTGTCCTATTAAGAGACAACGCGTATAACTGCTACGAAGATCACGGCATAAAAGTTACGTAGGTAGTTATCCCTCGCGTAGAAAAGGTTGGCGTAGAAGCCAATAACTGTCACCATGGCGTAGAAGCCAAGTAGGCATAGAACCCGAGTGAGTGGGCGTAGAAGCCGAGTGGGCGTAGAAGATAGCTGATCCTCTTCCCCTGACTGAGGCCTTGAGCGAATTCTGGACCGAATAGCCTTAATACGTACCAATGCAAATATGGTCTGAGTTGACATATTCCAAGGAGATAGCGTACAACGTGCTCCCCTAGCTGAGAATAGCCTGATGGCGTAATGTGCCAAAGTGATAATGTGGACATTTTAGCCGAAATTACGGCTTTTGGAGATATAATCAAATCTCTTGCATTAAATGCAGAGATCTGCCCCCATCCTGCGCATTAAATGCAGAGGCGTGTCTTCGAAGATTTGCCATCATTCTGCACATTAAATGCAGATACGCGCCTCGAACCCTGTACGAAGAGCAATTAATGACATGGCAGTCTGTTTGCCTTCTGCGGAGCGTAAGAAGCTCACGTCTTCCTGTGTAAAACTAGGCAGCGTATTCCAGAGGCGTGTCTTAAAGATTTGCCATTATTTCGCGCATTAAATGCAGAGGCATGTCTCAAAGATCTGCCATTATTCTGCGCATTAAATGCAGAGACGTGCCTCGAGCTCTGCCATCACTCTGCGTATTAAATACAGAGACGTCCCTCGAGCTCTCCCATCACTCTGCGTATTAAATACAGAGACGTGCCTCAAGCTCTGTACGAAGAGCAGCTTTTGACATGGCAGTCTGTTTGTCTTCTGCGGAGCGTAAGAAGCTTACGTCTGTCTGTGTAAAACTAGGCAGCGTATTCCCTTATACGCGTAAAAGCAGTTTACGCCAAGAAAATGGCACTAAACGACAGCCTGGGTCATTGTGCCGTACCATCATTATAGCCGTCGTCTGGGTAGTCGTGCAGTACTCTTTGTCAGGAGTTCAGACATCAGGTTCACTGCATAATTTTGACAGGTTCATTTTGGGGAATACGTAGCGTTCCTCGTACACTTCAATGCAGCATTAAAAGCGGATGAGTTTTACGCCATAAAGGCGATGTAGCACCCTTTTTATGCTGAAGCAGCATGGACATACTGCATTACACGGATAGTCTTTGAGCTTATATTTTATGCTGTATTTAGCGAAGAAGCTCTGTTTATATGCCGATGGCTCTGAAGTCATCTTTTTACGCTGTCCAGCATCAACATGCTGCGTATAGCTATCCAACGTATTTTTCATGCTTCTACAACGCTATGTCAAAAGCTATTTCTGTACAGGGCTCGAGGCATATCTCTGTATTTAATGCAAGAGATTTGGTTCTAACTAGTTATGACTGGAAAACTAAGATCGTGACAAATACGCTCACATCCTATCCTTACATTTTTACGCCTAATCAAGCTATTCTATGCTGGTTATCTATTATTCAGGAATCATCAAGTTTACGCAGGGACAGTTACCTACGTGGCTTGCATGATATGTCATACGCAGATTTTGGAAGACTAAGGGAATGTGGGTAGCAGTTGTCATTACCTCAGTGTAAAGTAGGCATACTGCAGCGTAAAATAGGCAATCTTCTCCATAGCTTGGTATTTTTACGTCAATAAGACAGTCATTTGACTTTTACGCCAACAAGACAGTTGTTTGGCTTTTACGCCAACAACAATTATTTGGCTTTTTATGCCTACAAGGGTAAAGGGTCTTTCGGCGTAAACTTTGGTTATTCAAACATAGGATGGTTGGAAGGAAGAATGAGATTTCTGTCAAGCATGGATAAGATCCTTATACTCTATTCCTATATGCAGGCTTGTTTGGTACAGTTATGTAACCAAGACAATATATTCTTGACCTGCATGGGCCACCACCAAAAATATGTCATGCCCTAGTCCCAAAATACGTATGACTAGGAATACATAACACGTCCAGCCGTATGTATACGAACTCCAATATATGGAAACTATATACACATGTATGCTGTACATGAATATCCAATCCACCAGTGGTAATATACTGTCACAACAAGTCACACAGAATCTATATCTCATCCATAGCACAAATAATCAGTAGGAATAAAGGGCTGAATAATAACTGAATATCCAAAATAAGCATCAAGTCTGATAGTCGGGTGGAAACAAATCCACTACAAAACGACTATACTGAAGTGGCAAAAATCTCTAAGCAGTGGCAATAAATCACAGATACTCTGAGGGTAAGACCTCCTCAGTCAGGTACGTAGTGTCTGATCCAGGTCCGTACTCCTGTGGGTACTCCTAATCGTCCATATCTGGAAAGGGACCAGGTCCTCAAAGGGACATAACAAGATACATATAAACATGCCAATAAAGTACTAAAAAATATAAACATCCAATGGGTCACCTAACCATCTAAGTGAATGCAGTTTGAGAACAACTTTCCAACACGTAGGCTATCTGGCCAATAATGGGATTGACATAATTCTTTCGGTGAATCAGGGGCCTAAAAGCATGTCGTTTTTTAAACGGCAGAGGCCGCCTGTAATATATAGTGGTCTTCATCACCCGTTTCTCCGGTGGAGAATCTGGGCGTACAAGAAAAAAGTGCAAAAGAGCCCAAACGCTTTACTTATTGTTCTCCCCACCCCATGCTCTAAGCATGCCATATCCATGACACGAGAAAACCTCTAAATAACTGCCAGGTTAGCTAGCATACAAAGTTTCTATCAGCAGTCATCCTTAACGCACGGCTCATACGTACAGGAGGCCAACCCAATACGTAGTCGGGATCTATATGAGACTCATAACTCATGTAACAACTGTGTCATGGCCAATGAACCTCATGATGTTCCATAATATTGGGGTGGTCTCATAAACAAGGTCCAATACAAATACGTAAATAAAAACAGAATCAGGCATCATATGGAATGTAAATAATAGTACTATGGCAAGGTATACTTGCCTAGTAAAGTTCTGTATAGTGCACATCCCATATTGTGTTTAGGTTTGAAGAAGTGAGGTTTAGGGTTTGGGGTGTATTGTATGGATATATATAGAGAATAAGAGGCGGTGGGAAAACTTAGTGTTTAAGAAAACTACTGCCGCTGCTGTTTCTTCCTTTTCATTGGTTTAGGTTTCGGTGGAGGGGGTTTTAGTAATATTAGTGTTTAAGAGGCGGTGGAATGAACGGCTCACACGCAAAAGCAAAGCAAAACAAAATTGGATTTTGCTTCTGCTGTTGATATTTTCTTTTCCTATTGGGTCATGGGTTCCAGTGGGTAGTGGGTTTAGGAGTTGTGGTTTGGGCTTTACGTGCGGGTGAAAGGAAAAGTATATACGGAAGGGGGGGAATAAGCGGTGGTTTTGCTACTGCTGCTGTGGTTTCTTACTTTTACGTGGTGGGGCTAAACGGGTTTGGGTAGAGAATATGGTAGGGTTTGAATCCATTAAGGAATTATATTTTCTATTCTTTTCTTTTTCTTATTAATAATATATATATATATATATATATATATATATATATATATATATATATATATATATATATATACATATTTATACATAGAAAATTCTAAAAATTATATTGGTGCATACCATTAAGCTAACAACTATCCAAAGGGTCTCTTACATGGAATAAATTCGGAAAATTTATAATGGCTCCATAAATCCCCTAGATGCACAAACACCTTAAATAAATATTAAATAAAATTTGTCTCCTCTATTTAGCTCATAATTACCATAAATAATTAATATTGTTTTCAGAATTAGGGGTTTTACATGAGGGGCACACTTCTAGCACGCCGTTGAGTATTGTATTTACTTGTAAATTACTATACCTGATATAATCTATTCTATGTATCCTTGCGTCTGGATAATCCGGATAGTCTGCAGGGCATGTGGCTGTATAAAATCTTAACTACATATGTTAGTAACTATGACTGTGATAACCCTAGTTAGTTAATGATAGCAAACCATATAGCATGGTTGGCCATGATTGATTGATTTCTAGTCTTGTCTTGTCCTGATTCATTCAACTACTAGTACTAAAATATAACTTGAATACCGATTCCAAATATCCTTGTTTAAATACTCTAGAGTTGTTTAACTGTTATTTTACCTGATGCATATATTTACTCTTTTCCTATGTTATTTCTTACTGATTTATCGGGATGCTTGTTTTTAGTTCCTAAGTTGGATCCCTTGTGGTACTTGCTATTTTGGGGTCTGACCCCACTAGTTTTGTATGGCCAGATTTTGGAGCAGGACCTTAGGATCTTTCGTATTTTCTGCCTCAAGATGGTGAACACCAGGAGCACCAGAGGCCATGGGTGAGTTTCTTCTCCATCAACCACCTGATCTTGTACTTATACTTTTGAGGTACTTTAGCCACCAAGCACGTGTTTAGCTCGTGTCATAGAACTTGATATCTTGTCTGAGGGCTTACATGTAAATAATATTCTAGACTATAACTAGAGCTGATCATGTAGTATTGTAGTCTTGCTAGTTCTTTATTTTATAACTAGCTTTATGATCATCTGTGTATGTATAGTTTGGGATGCCTTACTATTATATGTTTGGTGATCATGCATCTTGTAACTTATTGCTTGCTTAAAAATTGAGACATCTAGGACCCTTAACCCAGAAATGACTGTTGGATTGTAGAGTAAACTCTCACATGTCTAGACAGTCGTGACCGTATCTCGGAGTATTGAATACTCTGGTATACGTAGATGGCTTTGTTCGCCCCCACTCTCTAGTATTTTGGTTCTGGGACATGACACTCTTTTACAAAAATACGCTAGAAGCCCATTTTTAGCTAAAATACGCACATAAGTCCTTCCCCTTTTATAAAAATACGCTAGAACCCATCTTTGAGCCAAAAATACGTCCAGAATTTATTTTGACCACCCCAATTTCATGGATAAGCTATCTTTTTGACTGCTTTATGCACTATAAGTTGTTTCAGCTAATTTTTTTATTTTCTTTCGATTATTTTGATTCATTATCTTGGTTTAGTATTAGAGCTTAGTTGGAAGTTGTGGTCCTTATATTAACACGGGTTTATGATCCATATGACATCATTGATTGTTTGCGTATAACAAACCTATTGCATTTGGCATCGAGCATTCAAGTGTGAGCATTGCCTAATATATCGTGTGTCATGGATGCGATAAGTTTGCCAGTGATAACTTGTAAAAATCTCGTACTCGTGACTCGTCATTCTAGGAAGGTTATCGGGTGTCCACGACTCGAGAATTTATAATAAATCTTGAAATGATTAACAAGCTAAATTCACATAAATCATTAGGAGGAAATAATATTCGTGCTATCGGCTATCCAGATCTCCAAGGGCCCCATGAGTCATGTGACAACCCTGCTAGGCAAGGGCTCGATGACCTACCAAGTTTGCGTGTGCTACGGCACATACAAGACATGTTTATGTTTACAAGACAAGTTATGATTTTAAAACAAGTTTATGGTTACCTGACAAGTTCATTATTATGTCAAGTTACAAGTTATGTTTTGTTGTGATGTGCACTAACTTTTTAGACAAGCGTACCATTGGACATCCGAGTTGACTGCAGTGCCGGTGGTAGCAATATTCTTAAAACTGTATTTTAATAATTAAGTCATGTGACAACCCTAGTTAGTTAATTGTAGCAAGTCATAACCATGTTTGATTGTGCAATAAATATGGTTTTATCTGTTAAGCTTGCCCTTTTATTCATTCTTTCAACGTATGGTTAAAGTGCAAAGTTTTTGTCACACCCGTTCCCAGATTTGGTATTTCTTGAATTTGTGATATTTAAAATTTTCCCTGTAGATGTATTCATGCTGTATTTATATGTAGGTTCATATTAATTATGTTATATTTATTTAATTGTATTCCTGTTTATTGTAGGAGACTGTCCGAGACCAGTAGTGAACATCTTGGCAATTATTATAGACCCGTGCTAGGACCCGTATATAGGATGGATACCAGACCCGGTTCACTCTTGGAACCACTAAGCCTATTTTGGATGGTTGAGATTCGTTGGAGAGTGTCATGACTTAATCCTAGGTGTAGTTTTTCGCTTCGCGTTGGCACTATGTACAAGAGATATCAGTTTGCTGACTCGAATAAAAGTCTTCTCGGAGAGTTCCCGATCGAAACACAAGACGATTGATCTAAGTGAGTGGACAGAACTTTATTCTTTGATTCTTGCATGCCTTAATAATGAATTTGAGTTTTCTACTGCTTGTTCTAAGAAGATAGTTTCATAAGAAGAATGATAGAACCTGACCCTACATGCTTAATAAGAGAACTCACATTGCTTGTCATTGAAACATATCCTTGCCATGATAAAAAAAAGATAGAAATATTGCATGCTAAGTTACACGGGCACTACTATCGAATGAAGCATTGCTATGCTAATAAGAAGAAGTAAAAGATTGCTTGAACTTGTTCTGGTATCGCATGCTAAACTAGAGTAGAACTATATGCTTGTCTAAAAGAGATAGAACCATTGCCATGCTAAAGTAAAGAATAGAATATTGCATGCTTAGTTACACGGACACTGTTATCGAACGAACCACTGTCATGCTAATAAACAAGAGTAATAGATGTTCATATATTTCCATCGTATGCTAAATAAAGATAGAGTAGAATTACATGCTTAGTTAAAAGAGACAGAGAACTGCTTTCATGCTTGCTTAAATAGAGACTGTTACATGTTTTCATAGAAGTTATTGAAATACATGAACGATATCAGAGAGATGACGACCAGTTTGCATAGAGATAGAGATGGCGGCCTATCCGCACAAAGACAGAAGCGAGAAAAGATTGACTATATGCTTGTTTATTGAACTGATGCATAGTAAGAGTTTATATGATAGAGTTATATTCCATGCATCGGTCTTTAGACAACTTGTGCATAAGGATAATCCTACGAACGGTTCTCGGGGCACTGGGGATCGTTCGCCCAGGGGGGATCAGATGAACACTCTGAGGCAATGAAGTCCTCGCGATCAGGGGTATTCACGTCTATAGAGCATGGGTTTTCCATGGACCATCATGTAGTTAGGTCGCATGCTAGGTTAGCCTTCTTGCATACCTAATTGTTTTATGCAGAGATGGACAGAGAAAAAGAACCTTATTCACATATATGCAAATATTGCTAACTTGTATATTTGCTGCAGGGATAACCGTTCGGCAAAAGGGTAAGAATTACTGAATAAGTGATATTCATGCTATTTAATATGCTCTCTTGTATTAGATGCTTTCATAGAGAAGTCTTGTTTTCATATATGCTTCTATCTCATTCACATAATAAGATGATAATTATTGATGATAAGAGAAAGAGAGAGATGTTAATAAGATAGTCCACTAGATGCATGCTAGAGCCTTTAAAGATATGATATGACTCACGAGACACGCTACGCACCAGAGATAGTAAATGAATCTACTTATCGTGCATGAACTGTTTGCTTTGCCTGCTTACTTATATATCAAACATGAATTCGGATTTTAAAGATGTTTCAAAAATAAGTAATATGACTCCGTTCATGTACTGTATGTTATAAACCTAGGTAAACTAGAAAGATTACTAGTAATGTAAAAATTTTCCACATGCTTACTTAGTGTTGGTTTTAAGGAGTGTTGCTTCTGTTCGTTGATTTTAGACTCACCAGTACTTTTTTTAAAGTACTGACCCACTAATAGTTTGCTTGTTCGCAGGTGCTGGATCGTCCGAGGAAGCGATAGCCGTACCTCATCCCAAGGACCAAAAAATTTAGAGTCGATGCCTTGAGCCGTATCGAGATTGCTTTAAGCTATTTTTCTATAAAGGGATATAATGTATAGAGTGATGTCATTGTAATCGAGAGAAAAAAGCTTAAGCGAATTGTAATCTCGGCCAAGTGCCGCTTGTAACACATCTTGATTATCAATAAAGATCTTGTTTCTTTATGCAATTATGTTCTTTACTTTTCTGTAATACTGTGCCGTTGCTCCCATCTTGAATAGCTTACTTGCCCTTGTTCAAGCTTTGGCCTGGTGCAAGCGCAGCTTAGGCTTGCATGGCATCACGCCCCAGGCGAGGACGATCGGACCCGCAAGGACCCAAGCGAGGATGAACGGCCCCCTGCGGGACCGGGGCGTGACATAATAGTATCAGAGCGACTCGATTCTTTGCCCATTATGTTGCCTTTGACTCACAGATGTCCCAGATAGTATGCTGCAATGAACGTTCCATACAATAAGTCCATAGATATTCTCAAAGATGCTAGCAAAATGTTTTCTAGATTTAATTTATTGCTTGAGAGTGATGGCTTCTGATTTATGTTTGCTTGAGTGATCATTTTTTATTGCTAGAGTTTTCGATTAAGGATGGTGAGGGATGAGGACTATCGCTGCTCTGGATATCGAAAGTTTTTCCTTGAAGTTTCGAGGATAAAACTTTTTCTTGGTGGGTAAGTATGTAGTGCCCCGCTCCGCGTTGGCACTATGTACAAGAGATATTGGTTTATTGACTCGAGTGTAACTCTTCTCGGAGAGTTTTTGATCGAAATACAAGACGATTGATCTAAGTGAGTGGAAAGAACTTTATTCTCTGATTCTTACACGCCTTAATAATGAATATGAGTTTTCTCTTGCTTGTTCTAAGAAGATAGTTTCATAAGAAGAATGATAGAACCTGACCCTACATGCTTAATAAGAGAACTCGTATTGCTTGTCATTGAAACGAACCCTTGCCGTGCTAAGAAAAGATAGAAATATTGTATGCTAAGTTATACGGATACCACTATCGAATGAAGCATTGATATGCTAATAAGAAGAAGTAAAAGATTGCTTGAACTTATTCTGGTATCGCATGCTAAACTAGAGTGGAACTACATGCTTGTCTAAAAGAGATAGAACCATTGTCATGCTAAAGTAAAGAATAGAATATTGCATGCTTAGTTACACGGATACTGCTATCGAATGAACCATTGTTATGCTAATAAATAAGAGTAATAGATCTTCATATGTTTCCATCCTATGCTAAAGAAAGAAAGAGTAGAGTTGCATGCTTAGTTAAAAGAGATATAGAACTGCTTCCATGCTTGCTTAAATAGAGACTGTTACATATTTTCACAGAAGTTATTGAAATGCTTAAACGATATCAGAGAGATGGTGGCCAGTCTACATAGAGATAGAGATGGCGGCATGTCCGCACAGAGATAGAAGCGAGAAGAGATCGACTATATGCTTGTTTATTGAACTGCTGCATAGTAAGAGTTTACATGATAGAGTTGCATTCCATGCATCGGTCTTTAGACAACTTATGCACAAGGATAATCCCATGAACAATTCTTGGGGTACTGGGGATCGTTCGCCCTAGGGGGTGTAGTGCCCCGTTCACCCTATTTGGGGAGCGCGGCTAAGAAATACTTGGTATCGTTCGATCGGAACATATTGAATTAAGATTCTTTCCTCGTTATGGATTGGTTTCTTCGGAATCAGGTTCCACATTCAACGGATCATGCCTCAAGGAAGGACTCGACGGCAGAGTCGAGAGGGGCCTTTCCATTGCGTTGGTTTCCTTGCCCGTTTTCGATGCTGCTTGGTTGCTTTTTTGTTGGTTTTGTGATTTATATTTTCTTGAACGGTTTTGATAGATTCTATTGCCTTCATTCTTAGGATTTGGCATTTCATATCAAACTCTTAGAGACTGAAGTAGGAGATATTGATCATCTGTTGGTGTGTGCAGGTGATCATGTAGGCTGTGCGCAAGCGGAGTCTTGAAGATCTCCCATTTCTCTTCCAGTTCACCAACTTATGAGTGGCTTTATTTCGATTAGTACCCTTCTTCCAAGTCTTCATTCCTAATAAATTGACTTATTTTTGCATTCTGATCAACGATACCAAAAGAATAATTTGAGTCAAGAAAAAGAAGAAGTAGACTTGAAACACTTGTAATACTTGTCATATAAAATATCATACGGCCACTTTGTTGCGTGCTTGTTCGCTATACATATAGCTATTTCGTGTCCAGTTGTAGTTAGAACTTATTTATCTATAACTGTCTAATGTATAGTGCAAATGGGAAATATGATCATTGTGCAAGGTAGCCTAGACTATGGAAAATACATGAAGTTCATTTACTTATATTGCTTGAAATATGCTTCAATTGATAACTTAGTTTGTAGACGAGGCATGGTCTTGGACAACTTGTGCACAAGAGATATTATTCTATGAACGTTCGTCGGGGCACTGAGACCGCTTCGACCCGGGTCGAACAATTTGCATATGTAGTCCTAGCATTGGATGGGTCCGTGCATCCGCCAAGGGCTAGCTACCCCAGGCGGATTGGCAGCCGACCCATCTCTCATCCAACCAAGTGATTGCTATGTATATTTAAACTGTGCAGACTAACTATGTCTTCGTGGCAGGGAAGGTCATGGTATATTTTGTATAGGTGGTTCAGACGGTACAGGTAAAGTCACCGAACGGTGGCACATTTTATTATATTATTCCATTCTATCGTATATAAAGAATTGAACTAAGGCAAGATAGAAAGGTCACATAATAACAATATTGCATGTTCACATAAATACTATGTTGATTTGGTATGTTGGGTTAGCTCGCCCTCACCGGTATTTTTTGAAGTACTGACCCTCGTTGTAGCAAGTTCCCGAGCTGAGGCAACGTGGCGAGGAGCTGAAGCTTTCTCTAACCCTTTCCTGATTAGGCGCGTTCGTGCTGTGACTTTTGGAGCCCAAGTACATACTATAGAAAAGAGCTCGCACTTTCCCTTTTTGAAGCTCCTAGGCGATGGTGCTGACTCGCACCCAAGGTGTTTTGTGCTTTTGAAATACTAAGTAAAGGATGTAATATATGGATCGACTATCTTATTTTGGGTCCAAGTTGTAAGCCCGTGCGGCATCTTTATTACTTTTGGGTTAAGAGTCTGTAAATAGATGTTCATTATCAATAAAAATGACTTTTTTATATCTCAATGTGTGATATCTTATTTGCGTACTCTGTTGCATTTGTATATTATTATGCCTAGGTCTTGTGCACGCGCGCCTTACACATGCACGGTATCATGTCCGGGGGACGATTATCGATTTAGCAAAAATTGGGGCGTGACAGAGGGATCAGAGGAATACCTTGAGGCAATGAAGTCATTGTGATCAGGGGAGTGTTCACGTCTATAGAGTATGGGTTTCCCATGGACCATCGTGTAGTTAGGTCGTATGCTAGGTTAGCCTTCTTGCATACCTAACTGTTTGATGCAGAGACGAACATGGAAAGAGAACCTTATTCACATTTATGCAAATATTGCTAACTTATATGTCTGTTGTAGGGATAACCATTCGACGAAAGGGTTAGAATCACTAAATAAGTGATATTCATGCTATCGAACATGCTCTCTTGTATTAGATGCTTTCATAGAGAAATCTTATTTTTGTATATGCTTCTATCTCGTTCACACAATAAGATGATAATTATTGATGATAAGAGAAAGAGATAGATGCTAAGAAGATAGTCCACTAGATGTATGCTAGAGCCTTTAAAGATTTGATATGACTCACGAGATACGCTGTGCACCAGAGATAGTAAATAAATCTACTTATCATGCATGAACTATTTTTCTTGCCTGCTTGCTTATATATCGAACATGAACTCTGATTTCAAAGATGTTTTCAAAAGAAGTAATATGACTCCGTTCCTGTATAGAATGTAACGAACCTAGGTAAAACTAGAAATATCACTAGTAATGTAATATTTTGTCACATGCTTACTTAGTGTTGGTTTCAGGGAGTGTTGCTTTTATTCGTTGATTTTAGACTCACCAGTACTTTTTCCAAAGTGCTGACCAACCAACAGTTTGCTTGTTCGCAGGTGTTGGATCGTCCGAGAAAGCGATAGTCGTGCCTCATCCCAAGGACCAAAAAATCTAGAGTAAATGTCTTGAGCCGTATCGAGATTGCTTTGAGCTGCTTTTGTATAAAGGAATATAATATATGGAACGATGTCATTATAATTGAGAGAAAAAGAGCTAGAGCGAATTGTAATCTCGGCCAGCCGCTTGTAACACATCTTGATTATCAATAAAGAGCTTATTTCCTTATGCCATTGTGTTCTTTACTTTTCTGTAATACTATGTCGCTGGTCCCGTCTTGAATAGCTTACTTGCCCTTATTCAAGCTTTAGCCTGGTGCAAGAGCAGCTTAGGCTTGCATGGCATCATGCCCCAGGTGAGGACGATTGGTCCCGCAAGGACCCAAGCGAGGACGGACAGCCCCCCTGCGGGACTGGGGCATGATACTAGGGCTTTTACACCCCGATATCCCGCAGATAATCGGTTGTACCCGCTAGGCGTGAATCACCGCGTCAGTACTCCCGTGGGACGATCTTTTCTATCTGGATATGATATCGTACGAGCTTAAGCTACACCCGTGTAAGACCATGATCCGAATATACGGTAAAATATCTAAGCCACAGAGTCGTACAGATAGTCCGAGTGCAGCAGAATAATAAACAAAGAAGCAATTGGTAACAAGTTCACAGAGTCGTCAATAGCGGAAGCATTGAATAACACAAGTATAGAAATAAAACAAGCTCTTTATTGATATTGAACAAGTGTTACAAGCGACTTTAGGCTGAGATTACAAGTCGCTCAAGCCTCTCTCTCTCTCTCTCTGAAACGATAAAATTGTGCCAAGTGGCTACATTTATGGAATTATACATAGGCGATGTTCCAACATTATGTCTGGTATATGTGCTTTAGTTTCGATCGTAACGTGCCAAGGCTCCAGAGCGAACTCCATGCCTTAGCACCCACGAAAGAGGTTTTTGTACCGAACGACGTTGTCCCTCACCCTGCAAACAATCTGGTGGATTATCAGTACATGAATGCACTGGTGGGGATGCTTCTCGTCCGCTCGATAAATCCAAACACGTTATATAGGTTTCGTGCACCATCTATTAAGTTATATTTCTAGTCTTGCCTCAGGATCAGTTTTATGGCATGATGAAAAGCCTAACTCATGTGCAAGTGCGCCGTACGATATAAGAGTAATACGACGAGACTTACCAACTTACCATTCTTCCTTTCCTGTCCATGGCAAACTAAGTAAACCAAGCACGAGCATATATAATGAAATCCAAGGGCAATAGCATAAGCAAACGCAAGTGTCATGTGCGAGGTTCTGTTTCGGGAGCACGAGTTATACGGATTACTCAGGTGTGTTACAATGGATGTTCAAGTGTTCAATATGTACAAGTGTGTTATACTCATAATCATCCAGGTATTTCAAATTACTGGATGCGATATAATGACTCATATGCGGGTTGTCGCTAAGCGATGATGACTTATCTATATGAACATAAGGTCATTGGCACGACGCCATAGAGGACGGTGTAGTCTCAGAGCCGAATGGTGTGTAAGAGGTACATGGGGCATTACACACATTCTGCCCGACACAGGCTACTACAGTCTGGAGGTTTTGATCGGTCGGATCGGCCTTGGTGCCCTGAAGATCATCCGCAAAATAAGATCCGAAGATCTCCCTTGTGCACCAAGTTTTCCGTGACCATGCAAGTCTCTAATCTTTCAAGCCTCTGGTCAGGTACAAGAATAAGTTCAAGGCAGGATTGTTCACAATATATATCGACTCCCCGAGCCATTTAATTCAATACAGGAGAATATTCTCTATGAGCCGTGATTCTTGGATTATTGACATGATGCAAATCTCCTGGTTCGGGAACTGCCTTGGCAACCTAACGGTGCCGAATACTTTCAGGTTCATACTTGCACGGAACAACTATTTTATAGTCTTCCGAAAAACTTAGATGAATACAAGACAAGTTAGTGTTACCGTGGTCGTGGCATAAATTATGTGACAAGCATTGAAACGAGGCAATGAGTACAAGTTACAACGTAAGCAGGCAAGCATGCATTTTATGAAACATAAGCATTTACGTTGGCAAGGTCTATGGTGTAGTGCAAGGAGTAAAACAGTACAGGGACGTATCGAGCGACATTATCTATGGGTCAAGCAGTGTAAACAAGTGAGACAGTGCACTACGAAGAGTATAACATTAGCTACTTGAGGCATAGCGGAATCTACTTGCATGAAGCAAAGGTAGAATGCGAGGGTCCGATTATAAGCCAAGTTTTATTTTCATGTTCTAACACAAGCAATACAAGATATGATTATTTCCTTAGCTAGGTGCGTTATATTCTTTATTAACATGTAGGGGTGATTTACCTAGAGACTGTATCGTCCATATTTTAAGTGTGCTGGCTAAGCAAAGACAAGTTCATCGTAGCCACCCACCTTAGCGATGATTCACCTCGGTATAGCGATACTTCGAGCGAGCCTTTGAAAGTCTAAGTCTGAACTCTTGAAGGGCCAAGTCTATAAATTATTTGCCTCAAACGAGACTTCTCGCTGAGCAAAGTGGGTCGAGTCATTTCACTTGTGCCGTTTGAATTTGTTGTTCGCTTGGACGGAATGGGTCATTACATTATACACCACTCAAAAAAAATCATGTCCTCAAGACTTTCTGAGCGCAAGCTATTCTATCGCATTATTGAATCTATCTCAAGCATAACGATCGGAACCACTAGATCCGTTCGAACACAATTTCCTACTTATTCCTTATTACTGTATCACGTATTTACTAGGTCGGTCTCATTGAATGACTCTATCATTCAATCCAAGCTCTGACTTAGTCTCTATTGTGCCTTAGCACGAAACATATTGCTTAACATGGAGTACGATATGATCCATCTTGAATAACGTTCTAAAGTTGAGGCAAACTTATACAAGTTGTTATACTTGTCCATACGAGTCTAACATTTTTACTTGCACTATCATTCGAGATTAACATATCGCGAGTCTGGATCGTGCACATATTCAAAGCATCCTTCAAACATATGCATGTCAACCAACTTAGCAATAACGAAGTCTTTGCACTCGAGTTCAACATATCACTGGGTCTTGGATCGTGCACTAAACATATGTATTCAGTCAAATTTAGAGATAGTAAAATTGGACAAGCTACTAGCAAAAATCTCAAGGGTTCTCATCTTATGAATCAAGATGATACTTCCAACACGGTCAATCGAAATCCAAGTCATTTCTATTTTAACTCAAATCAAGCATTACACTACCGTTAAGCATGATCTATCCGATCTAACCGACTACCGTCCATCCATTCGGGTCAAACATAATACATGTTTACCGTCCCAAGTCTAACTGTAAGTCTTGCTGCCCAGTTCTATGGTTTACTCAAACAATATTCTAAAGTCGGTTACACAAGTTCTTTCACTTGGCACTGGTTCGTCTGCCTAGTTACTAGGTCAGCTCACAAGGTCATAGATACAAGTTCAAGCATACGATTCATCGTGCAAATTTATCGCACGATGCTTGTCCCAATTCCTAAGGTCAAACCATTATTCCTTTGCATGAAATATTCTACCCAAGCTTGTTTTACTCAAAATTATAAACATAAAGCATGGATCATCCTAACATTAATACGTTCGTTGTACAGGGTTCGAGTCCGTTCAGTCAAATCCATAATATATCCAAGTTGCAGGATAAGTCTAGCAATTCACATAGTCTATCTCCTTCAAACATGTTTTGATAGAATCTATATATCCATTCTAAGTCTAGACCACCAAGCCATAATTTAGTTCTAAACCTTTGATTATAACTTCAAGTCGTCCAATGTGATTTATGTATCCGTTCATGAAACCATCAAGCGTGACTTACTCTAGGTTCGAGGCTAACTTATCCTTAAAACACTTTCGAATCACTTGTATTTCCAAACTCGTATTATTGTGTTGAATCAAAAGTCAAGACAATCTATTAGTTGTCACGCTCCGGTCTCTCGCAAGTTCGATCATCCTCGTTGGACGTGAGATCACCATGCTAACGCTTCCGCTGGATAATCATCATAATTTGGGCGTGACGCATGTATGAGCATAGAGTTATGCTCGCATAAGACAAGAACGTCGAACATTATGGTTATCATCGAAACGATTGAGACACTTTATTATTACTCCATCCAAGTTATATATATAATCTATCAAGTCATGTCCGTTCATGCCGTGATTATAATTCATCTAGCAAAATCATCCAACTTTAATGTTACCGTTTGATAAATCCAAAGTCTGCTTCTGGCATTCTTCAACCAACTAAATTTCAAATATTCAAGCCAAAGTATATCCACTTTGATATGTTCCATTCATCGAGTTTGTTTGGAATAATCACCGAATATGTTTCTGTGAGTTCGATCATTCCCGCCGTACGTGAAATCACCATGCCGATGCTCCCACAGGATAATAGTTCTCGGTCGGAACTGATTTCAAAGGTTATCTTTTCGAATTAGATTCAAGATCGTTCGTCCAAACTTTTAGGTCAAATTCGTTATCGCTTACCTCTTTCATCGAACCACAATATTCATTTCTCAGGCTAACTTCTATCGAGCGATATCTTACTTAAGTTTTAATCCATTTTATTCAATTTAAAATCGCTCGCACAATCCATCAAGTATCCACCAAGTTTTCCTTAACCAAGATATTGATTTCTATTTTCTTGAATTCCTATTCGATATAAGCCTTATAACTTATTTAAGACATTCTTAAATTCGTTCAAACCAACTATCGCACGAGACCCATAAATTTGTTTGAACATTTCCAAAATGATCCATACACCACTCAGGAATCGAGTCACCCAATTAAATCCCCAATCGTGTTCGCATCACTCACTAGCCTATTAACCAAGTCATTCCTTAGAATTTTTGTACGATACCTAAGCATCGCCTGATAAAATCTTAGTCTCGTATATATCATGTTGATAGTCATCTAAGTAAACCATATTTGCTTTGTATCTTCCGACACATAATATCGTTTGAGCTATTTCTCAAAATCCAAGCACGATTCTCTATATTTGCCTTAGCAATAATCTAAAAATGTTTCTACTGGTTGCCAATCTAAGTCTGACTTGTCTTTTCCTGAACGATATCCCAATCTCGCTTGTAACTAGCTTGCACCAAAAAGGTCTTGGCGCGTGATACTTAATACAACTTAGCCGAAAGGCTGTGTGCATAGCTAACCGTCCGAATGATATCCTATCTCGCACACTAACCAAGAAGGTAATCATGTATAGGTATTCGGGATTGTACATAACTTATAAATTTTAGCACGAGTCTATTCCCACAAGGTCTAACACAATTTGAAACGAGAGTCATTGTATTCCTATCCAGTTCAAGCAATCATATTATTCACATACACTTTTGAAAGTATTTAGACTCATTGTATAGAATATTCCATCGGGTCAACGAGAGAGAGAGTTATGCACATAACTCGTGAATGAGCTTTCAAAACTGAGAAAATTGATACGAAATCCAAAGGCATAAAGCCATGCTCTGATACCAATATGTCACGTTCCGATCTTCCGCAGATAATCGGTCGTCCCCGCTAGGTGCGAATCACCGCGCCAGCGCTCCCGCGGGATGATCTTTCCCATCTGGACGTGATGTCGCACGAGCTCAAGCTGAGCCCGTGCAAGGCCATGATCCGAACAGACGGTAAAATGTCTAAGCCACAGAGTCGCACAGATAGTCTGAATACAACAGAATAATAAACGAACATGCAATTGGTAACAACTTCATAGAGTCGTCAATAGCAGAAGCATTGAATAACACAAGTATAGAAGCAAAACAAGGTCTTTATTGATATTGAATAAGTGTTACAAGCGGCGCTAGGCCGAGATTACAAGTCGCTCAAGCCTCTCTCTCTCTGAAACGATAAAAGTGTGGCAAGTGGCTACATTTATGGAATAGTACATAGGCGATATTCCAACACTATGTCTTGTATATGTACTTCAGTTTCGGTCACAATGTTCCAAGGCTCCAGAGCGAACTCCACGTCTTAGCACGCATAAAGGAGGTTTTCGTACCGAACGAGGTTATCCCGCACCCTGCAAATAATCTGGTAGGTTATCAGTACATGAATGTACTGGTGGGGAGGCTTCTCGCCCGCTCAAAAAATCTAAACACGTTATACAGGTTCCATGTGTAGAAGCATGAAAAATACGCTGGGAGGATCTACGCAGCCTCTTGATGCAGAGCATCGTAAACAGAGGCCTTCAGAGCCATCAAGCGTGCAACAGAGCTTTTTTCGCTAAAACACAGCATAAAGTATAAGCTCAAAGGACCATCCGCGTAAGTGCAGTACGTCTAGGCCGCTCCCGCGTAAGACAGAGTTCTTCATCGCCTCCATGGCGTAAAACTCAGCCGCTCTCAAAGCAGCGTTAATGCGTACGAGGAACGCTTCATCTTCCCCAAAATGAACCTGTTAAGTCACGTAGTGAACCTGGCCTCTGACTCCTGACAAAAAGTGCTGCACGGCTACCCAGACGACGGCTGGAAACGATGGCAGACCCCTCGGGACGCGCCCCACAGTATGATGGCGGATCTCAGCATTTAATGCAGAGGATTTGGTTAAGATATCACCAAACCGTCGGTTACCAAAGCCCCCCCAGCGTAAACCGCTCTTTCGCGTACAAGGGAATACGCCGCCTTGTTTTACACAGGCAAACATGAGCTGTTTTACGCTCCACAGTAGACAAACCGCCTGCCACGTCAAAAGCTGCACTTCGTACAGGGCCCGAGGCACGTCTCTACGTTAAATTGCACAGAACGGTGACAGTTTCCCTCAAGACACGTCTCTGCGACGGATGCACAGAAGGGCTGCAGACCTTCAAAACACGTCTCCGCATTTAATGTACAGGATGGTGGCAAATCTCTGTAAGAGATTTGATTACACCTTCGAAAGCCGTAATTCCGGCGAAGACGTCCACATTAACACTCTGGCACGGTACGCAACGGCTTCTACGCCCATTTAGGATCTGTGCTCATTCGGCTTCAAATGCCCACTCAGTCTCTACGAACATTTGGCTTCTATGCCTGTTCGGCTTCTATGCCTGTTCGGCTTCTATGCCTATTCGGCTTCTACGCTTGTTCGACTTCTATGCCTATTTTGGCTTCTACGCCAGGGATGACAGTCATTTGGCTTCTACGCCAACCTCTTCTACACGAGGGATACCTACCTACGTGGCTTCTACGCCGTGATCTTCGCAGCAGATATACGCATTTTGTCCCCTTAGTTGGACACGCGTCACATGCTCACTCAAAAGGTCATTTATACGCAGGCATTGGTTATTTTAACTGTTGTGTAAAAGGGTGATGTACTGTCCACTCCTCGGTTGTTACACCGACGTAGTGGTCACTGTCACCAAAACTATATAAATAGAGACCCCTATCAATGGGGAACAAGGTCGACAATTTGGAAGATCGAACCAGGTCAGAAAATTGGTAAAAAGAGAGAGAGAGAGAAGGAGAGAAGAGTCCGGAGCTCAGACAAAGAGTAGGGATCGACGACCTTGGCATCGTGCATCCACCCTCTCCTGCAACCTTCAAAGCTGCTTCCCGTCTTCCACGGCACTTCTTCAATATCGTGTAGTCCAAGGGCTAAAGTGATCGACTGCAGATCAGACACCTATAGCAATTTATACCCAGATTAAATAAATTATACTCCTGCATCCTCGTATAGGACCAAATTGTACAAGTTTGTTTGTAAACCAAAGGGCACGAGTCTCGTATAAACCCTGTCATTGAAATACACTTTCATTCTTTCGTTTAATACCACAAACAAGATGGCGACTCTGCTGGGGACATCTTTCTCTTCTGACGAGGAAGCAATTGCTCAACATGATGCGGTATCCGTGGGATCCGTGAAGAAGACACTGGTCGTCCAATTCGACCAGTCTGCCTACGAAGACATACTTCGGACTGGGGGTAGCTCTCACTCTCTCTCCGTCCAAGACAACAGGAAGCTGCGCAAAGTGTGGATGCCTAAGACATCCTCCGCCGTTCCTGTGGACTCTCCGATCTCTCCGACCAATGAGGTGGTAGCATCGCTCCCTCCATGCCCCGCACGTAAAATTCAGTCTCCCGCTACGCGCGGTACAGACAAAACTTCGGACAAAGCCTCAGCGCTAACCCAGGAGTATCCACTGCGCTTTACGTGCAGAAATCAGTCTCCCGCTACACGCGGTACAGACAAAAGTCCGGGCAAAGCCTCAGCGCTGACCCAGGAGTATCCACTGCACTTTACGCACAGAAATCAGTCTCCCGCTTCGTGCGGTACAGACAAAACTCTGGGCAAAGCCTCAGCGCTAACCCAAGAGTATCTACTGCGCTTTACGCGCAGAAATCAGTCTTCCGCTATGCGCGGTACAGACAAAACTTCGGACAAAGCCTCAGCGCTAACCCAGAAGTATCCACTGTGCTCTACGCGTAGGAACCAGTCTCCCGCTATGCGCGGTACAGACCAAACTTCTGGTGATGCCTCAACGCCAGGACAGAAGTACAAATCATGCTCCAGGTGCAAGACAATATCTGACCTCTACAAGGAACCAGATGAATGCCGTGATTTCCGCGAAGGGAAGCAGGCAGCGGAATACTCGACTCCTCGGCTGTTACGCCAGCGAAGGAGCAATCTACCTACCCTCCGGATTACGCGGGAAGCCGACGGCCAACTGAGGACCTCTTCAGCCTTACGCCACTCTGAGCGAATCTCCAATTTACGCCAGGCAAAGTCCAACGACGTAAAGCAAGCTCAAGTTGCTACTCCCCCTGACCTGCGCAAATACTTAATCCAGAAGCGTAAGGAGAGGGTGTCACGACCCGCACCCGGAAGTTCGGGCACGAGTACGTGGGTACGTCCAGCCTACGCCGCAGAGTCGGCGGTAGTACGCTGTCTAGGTCAATCCATCTAACTAGTCTAACTCATTCACAAATAACATAGACAAGATAATAATGAGAAATGAAACTTAAGATTGTAACTAAAAATAAATGTGACAACAGATTCAAATGTTTAATACAGGAATTTCAAATGAAATCGGGGACAAACCCGATTAAATAAGATAAGAAACAGAATAAAAGATAGCTACTACTAGCTACTCAGCAGCAGGGGTCTCCTGGGTGGGTTCTGGCTCCTCATAGGTATCATCTGTACCCTCATAAGGACCATAATAAGTAGGGGCAAGATCCTCATCATCGCCTAAATCAACAGATCCAGTCAGGAAAGGAGCAAAGTACACAGTGCACAATAATGTTAAACTAAATATTATATGACAATTAAATATTGGATATCATGTTAAGGAAATTTGCATAAAGGAAAGTTAATAACTCAGAGTCAAAACTATAAACAGGAATATGAGAAAACAGAAGTAAACGAGCAGGAAAAGAAACTACACAGTCAGCAAGAATATAACATGACCAGAGGTTATCTGTATGAAACTTGTGTTTATTTTTAGAATACTTAGTTGGCATACAGGGGTTTATAAGGCTAATTCGACCGTCATAAACGGCTATTATTCATGAATAACCGAGATCCGGCTGATGGACAGTCGTGTACCAACAGCTATTATTCACGACAAGGGGAAGGGTAAACTACATGCCTTTCAGTATTCTCCCACCCGACATGATAACAAGACATGAATTCCAATACTCAAGACATGGAATATAGTATTCTAACACTACGTGTAATCAGCAAAAGTACTAGTAGAGCAGGGAATTTAATTATCACAATATAAAGATTAACTTGAAGTGCAGGTACTTGCCTGTTGTTTGGATCTGTTTAATTTGGTTCTTGGGAGAAATTTCCACAGATGAGTCCAAAAGCTGAAATAGACATTACCATCACTCTCAGAAGATGTCAAATAGCTAAAAACGCCTGTCCTTGGGTCCAATTTGGAGACAAGGGCAAAAACGGCAGTTTCGGGTCAGAACGGGGTCCGCCGTTGGGCCCGCTTTGCACCGAAAAACGTGTCCAGGTCAAAGGTCTCCAAATTCACCAAACTTAGTGTCAACAGGTCAGGAACGCTGATACGAACCCAACAAAACTTCCAGATTTGGATTCCGATGAGCCGAACACAAAATCGCCCGTCGAGCGGGGCCTGTGGGGCCCACGACACGCGATTTCGTCAATGTTCTCAGAATCGAACCAAACTTGACCCACAGGACCAGCGTATCGCTACGAGTCCGATGGTGCAAGTTTCGTCTCGATCTGACGAGTGTGCACGAAGTTAGGGCGAATTGCCGAAAAGGCGGATACGGAGCGATGTCCGCGGATACGTGTTGATTCCGGTGTGCACGCACACCCGAATCAGCTTCCGCGAAATCTCACACGTCCGTATCGACGCTGCGCACGTATCTGTGAAGACCGCACGCGACCAAGTCGTCCCATTTGGCGGGACGTACTCGGTTCCGGGGTAAAATAGGGTCTGGTTTTTCCTGTTTTTGGATCGCGGTGTGCGATCACCACAGGACGCGGTGTCCCGAACAGTTTATCCGGACACCGAGAGGGTCATACAGGCTTCACAACGCAATTTACGGAATTGAAAACGGAGCTACGAGGCGAAAGATACACGTACCTGAAGGGGACCCGAAAATCAGGGTCGAGACGTGTCCGTGTCGTGTCCGACACGAATTTCCAAATTAGGGCTAGGGTTAGGGTTTTCGCCGGAATCCGACGGAGGGCGGCTGCTGGGCGGCCGGGCTCGGGGCATGCGGCGGAGGGCGGCGCGGCGAGCCGATGGGGTCGCCGGCGGCGGCTCGGGGCAGCCGGAGGCGGTGGCTGCGGCTGCTCGAACTGCTGCTGCGGTCTGGTCGACGGAGGACGGAGGAGGCAGGCGGTTGCTGGGGGCGCTGGGTGGCTCACGGCGGGGGGTACGGCATTTAAAAATAGTTCTGAGACCCAGAAAAATCCAGAAAAATTACCCTAAGTCCAATTTTTCATTTTACACCCAAAAATGTTATTTTTATGATATTTTAATATTATTTTTTGCCAATTAAAAATCATTTATTAATTAAAAACCTTGATTTTTAATTACAGAAAATTCTCAGAAAATTCCAGAAAATTGGGAAAAATTCAAGATTTAATAATTTGAAAATTTAGGGGGTTTACAACCTACCCAACTTACAAAAATTTCGTCCTCGAAATTTAAGAATAACAGGGCACGAAAAGAAAAGGCCGAGAAATAAAATACACCTCAGGGTTCAAAAAGATAGGGGTATTGCTCTCTAATCTCGTCTTCTCGCTCCCAGGTGGATTCGCCGGGAGAATGGTGCTTCCAAGCTACGCGAACCAGGGAGATAACCTGGTTCCGTAGGACTTTCTCCGAGCGATCCAGTATCTCCACGGGTTGCTCCTGGTAAGTCAGACTTGGGCCTACTTCGAGTTCTGAGTGATCCAAAATGTGGCTGGGGTCTGACACATACTTCCTCAGCTGCGACACGTGGAAGACGTTATGGACTCCTTCCAGAGAGGGTGGCAATGCCAGTCGGTATGCCACTTCTCCGATTTTCTCCTGAATGCCAAAAGGTCCAATGAATCTTGGGCTGAGTTTTTCACTTCTTCCGAACCTAATGGTGCCACATGTCGGGGAAATCTTCAAGAACACCAGCTCTCCAACCTTTAATAAAGTCATAATCAAGCCTTAGTTCCTTAAGCAAAATATTTAAATTGACTTAAATTTCATAAATTTAATTACCTCAAATTCCAAGGGCCTTCGGTGGCTATTTGCCCAATGTCGTTGCCTGTCTTGAGCCACTCGAAGTCTGTCCCTTATTTGCTTTACCTTCTCAGCTGAATCGATCACCATCTCTGGTCCCAGCAAGGCTCTTTCTCCAACATCGTCCCATGATAGCGGGGTACGACATCTTCGTCCATACAGAGCTTCAAATGGAGTCATCTCGATGCTGGCTTGATAACTGTTATTATAAGAGAACTCCACTAGATGTAGGTAGTCCTCCCAGGATCCTCCAAAATCCAGAACACATGTACGGAGCATATCTTCAAGGGTCTGGATTGTACGTTTCGATTGCCCATCGGTTTGGGGATGATAAGCTGTGCTGAATTTGAGTTGAGTCCCCAAGCTGGCTTGCAAGCTCTTCCAGAAGTGAGAGGTGAACCTTGAATCTCGGTCGGAGACAATACTTACTGGGACTCCATGCAGTCTGACAATGTGTCTGATATATAAATCTGCCAGCTTCTCTGTAGATAGCCCTACTTTGAAAGGTAAAAAATGTGCAGACTTGGTCAGTCTATCTACTATCACCCAGATTGCATCCTTACCACTAGGTGTCCTTGGAAGTCCGAAAACAAAATCCATTGTGATATGTTCCCACTTCCACTCCGGAATGGGTAGGGGTTGAAGCAATCCTCCAGGTCTTTGTCTCTCTGCCTTGACTTGCTGGCACACTAAACAACGAGATACGAACCTGGCTACTTCTCTTTTCATGCCATGCCACCAAACATGCGTCCTCAGGTCCTTGTACATCTTGTTGGCTCCTGGATGTATAGAGTACTGCGATCTGTGCGCCTCTTGCATAATTTCTTCTCTTATGTCTCCTTGAGGTACACATAATCTATCGCCATGCCTCAGCGATCCATCTTCATGAATTCTGAATTCTTCTACTAGTCCAGCTTGCACTTGACCTCGAAGGCTTCGCAGGCCTTCGTCCTGAAACTGAGTCTCCTTGATCTTGTCCATTAGAGTAGACTGAATCTGCAAGTTCATCATTTGGCCTTCTTTTCCTGGGATAATTACTTCAATACCTAAACTTTCCAAGTCCTCCAGCAGGTGTCTATCCATAGTCAGGTACATCGCCATAGGATACCTGCTTAGAGCATCAGCAACTACATTTGCCTTCCCAGGGTGATATTGAAGAGTGATATCAAAGTCTTTCATTAGTTCCAGCCACCTTCTTTGTCTCATGTTTAGCTCTTTCTGAGTGAAGATATATTTTAGACTTTTATGGTCTGTAAATATTTTCACCCTTTCTCCATAAAGATAATGCTTCCAAAGTTTAAGAGCAAAAATGACAGCTGCCAATTCTAAATCATGAGTTGGATAATTCTTTTCATGAGGTCGAAGCTGTCTAGAGGCATATGCTATTACCTTCTTGTTCTGCTCCAGTACACAACCTAGACCTTTTCCAGAAGCATCACTATAAATAGCGAAACCTCCGGTTCCAGAAGGTAAGGTCAGAATAGGGGCAGTAGTCAGTCTTTTCTTCAATTCCTCAAAGGCACGCTGACATTCATCAGTCCAAGTGAACTCTTCATCCTTTCTTGTTAATTTTGTCATGGGCTCCGCAATTCTAGCAAAGTCCTTCACAAACTTCCGATAGTAGCCAGCTAGTCCCAGGAAACTTCTAATCTCGGCTACAGAGTCTGGAGTGGGCCAGGATTCTACTGCAGCTATCTTCTTAGGATCTACTGCTATTCCATCCCCAGTCACAACATGTCCCAAGAATTCTACTTTGTCTAGGAAGAAATCACATTTAGATAATTTCCCATAAAGTTTTTCCTTTCTCAAAGTCTCCAAGGCTAACCTCAAATGTTCTTCATGTTCTTCGGGGGTCTTGGAGTAGATCAAAATGTCATCAATGAAGACCACTACAAATTTGTCTAGGTATGGCTGAAAAACTCTGTTCATTAGGTTCATAAAAACTGCTGGAGCATTCGTCAACCCGAACGGCATTACTAAGAATTCGTAGTGTCCGTTCCTGGTATTGAAAGCAGTTTTAGGGATGTCTTCCTTTCTCACCCTTACTTGGTGGTAACCTGACCTCAAATCAATCTTGGAAAATACCCGAGCTCCACTCAGCTGATCAAATAAGTCATCTATCCTGGGCAGGGGATACTTATTCTTAATTGTTAAGGCATTCAAGGCCCTATAGTCAATACACATTCGGGATGTTCCGTCCTTCTTGGGCACAAATAATACTGGAGCTCCCCAGGGTGAGACACTAGACCTAATGAAGCATTTGTCTTCTAGCTCTTTGATTTGTTCATTTAGTTCTATTATCTCCTTCTTGTTGATTCTGTAGGGATTTTGGGACACTGGTGCTGCTCCTGGCACTAAGTCAATGGAGAATTCAACTTCTCGGTCTGGGGGTAAGCCTGGGAGATCCTCAGGAAAGACATCAAGGTATTCAGAGATGATAGGTGACAATTCTTCTGTTACTAGGGCTCCACAAATTATGTTATTACCCATTTCTCTAGAACCTCTAGCAAATTCAAATTCTGGCTTGCCAGGGGGCCTGAAGATTACACTACCTCTGTGACAGTCTATGGTGGCATGATGTTGACTTAACCAATCCATACCCAGTATAATGTCAAAACTGGGCACTGATATTACAAGTAGTCTAGCATACAGTTCTCTTCCACATAATGTGATAGGACAATTGTTACAGGCATCACTAACCGGGATGATTCCTCCACCGGTAATGATCTTATAACAATTCCTAAGGGGTTTAGTGATTAAGTTATGCTTCATAAGGAAATCTACTGACATGAATGAATGAGAAGCTCCAGAGTCAAATAAAGTAATAGCTGGTATTGAATTTATAAGCACGGAACCTGTGATCACGTCTGCTGTGGCCTCAGCTTCTTCCATAGTCATTGCATAAGCACGGCCTTGCTGCGGTGCACCCCTCTGTTGCTGCTGGTGCTGAGCAAAGCGTTGTTGCTGTGTTGGAAGCGGGGGTCCCCTCTGTTGTGCTGCTGGGGGCCTGGCCTGGACTGGAGTCTTTGGTGCAGCTGGGCGTCCTTGAGCAGCAGGACAGTCCCTTAATTGATGTGCTGGTGAGCCACAATAGAGACAGGCACCTAGCCTCTTTCTACAGTCTTGCCAAGTGTGGCCTGGTTTTTGGCAATAGTTGCAAGGGGGAGCTCGCTGGTTCTGACCTTGAGCCTGGGGTGCTGGAGCTCGAGGGAGAGGACGCTGAGTTTGCTGCGGGGCCCTCTGCTGTTGTTGTTATTGAAAATGGCGTTTGTTGGGTCCCGCATTCCCGGTATCTCTTTCTCGTTTCAGTTTGTGCCCCATATCTCTCTCGACGCCTTGAGCCACGCTCAAGATCTCCTCATAGGTGCGAGCTCGGCTGGTGGTGACAGCAAGGCGGATATCCGGAGATAGCCCCTTCTTGAATCTACGGGCTCTGTCCTCCGGGGTATGAACCATGTACTCCGCAAAGTGACTTAACCTGCTAAATTCAGCAGTATATTCATCAACAGTCATGTTACCTTGTTCCAGTCTCTCGAATTGGCTTTCGAGAGCTTCCCGAGCCACTTCGGGGTAGAATTTCTCCTTGAATAGCCTCTTGAAGTCTTCCCAGGTGATGTCGGGAGCAGATAGTTGGGGTTCGTCTCTGAACCAGGTTCGAGCAATGTCGAACAGTTGCAGGCTTGCGGACTCCACTTTGAGGTCATCAGGGACCCGGGCAGTCTTCAGGAGTCTCTCGACATTCTCTATCCATTCATCGGCATAGAGAATGCCCTCAGTTCCATAGAATTCCAGAGGCCTAAGGTTCTTGAAGTCTTTGGCACTCCCTGGCCTCTTGAGTGGCGACTCCTGGGACTTAATAGCTTCTGAAAGGCTGGTCCGCAGAAGTGCAGTCTGTTCTTTCTGGGATTCCACCAATCCCTGGAACACTCCTAGCAGTTGTGCCCCATCTAGGGTAACTGCCGGGACAGATGGAGGCGGGAGTGCAAGGGTCTCGGGCACATTCTGCTCAGCTGGTTCTGATGTGCCTCCTACTGTGTTCCTGGTCTGGACCATTCTGAAAGATTAAGGGATAGGAAGATCAGAATAGAATACTTGGAAATCAAAGGCGATAGGAAAAAATTGAGCAGCAATGATATCAAGAAATAAAATAAGGACGCTATACTGTGAATGAGCTTTTCCTAGAATCCTCAATTTTATTCCATACCCTGTCCTAGGGTATTACCCTATTTTAGGATAGGACCTGCATGGGCCACCATAAAAACGTGTCACGACCCGCACCCGGAAGTTCGGGCACGAGTACGTGGGTACGTCCAGCCTACGCCGCAGAGTCGGCGGTAGTACGCTGTCTAGGTCAATCCATCTAACTAGTCTAACTCATTCACAAATAACATAGGCAAGATAATAATGAGAAATGAAACTTAAGATTGCAACTGAAAATAAATGTGACAACAGATTCAAATGTTTAATACAGGAATTTTAAATGAAATCGGGGACAAACTCGATTAAATAAGATAAGAAACAGAATAAAAGATAGCTACTACTAGCTACTCAGCAGCAGGGGTCTCCTGGGTGGGTTCTGGCTCCTCATAGGTATCATCTGTACCCTCATAAGGACCATAATAAGTAGGGGCAAGATCCTCATCATCGCCTAAATCAACAGATCCAGTCAGGAAAGGAGCAAAGTACACAGTGCACAACAATGTTAAACTAAATATTATATGACAATTAAATATTGGATATCATGTTAAGGAAATTTGCATAAAGGAAAGTTAATAACTCAGAGTCAAAACTATAAACAGGAATATGAGAAAACAGAAGTAAACGAGCAGGAAAAGAAACTACACAGTCAGCAAGAATATAACATGACCAGAGGTTATCTGTATGAAACTTGTGTTTGTTTTTAGAATACTTAGTTGGCATGCAGGGGTTTATAAGGCTAATCCGGCCGTCATAAACGGCTATTATTCACGAATAACCGAGATCCGGCTGATGGACAGTCGTGTACCAACAGCTATTATTCACGACAAGGGGAAGGGTAAACTACATGCCTTTCAGTATTCTCCCACCCGACATGATAACAAGACATGAATTCCAATACTCAAGACATGAAATATAGTATTCTAACACTATGTGTAATCAGCAAGAGTACTAGTAGAGCAGGGAATTTAATTATCACAATATAAAGATTAACTTGAAGTGCAGGTACTTGCCTGTTGTTTGGATCTGTTTAATTTGGTTCTTGGGAGAAATTTCCACAGATGAGTCCAAAAGCTGAAATAGACATTACCATCACTCTCAGAAGATGTCAAATAGCTAGAAACGCCTGTCCTTGGGTCCAATTTGGAGACAAGGGCAAAAACGGCAGTTTCGGGTCAGAACGGGATCCGCCGTTGGGCCCGCTTTGCACCAAAAAACGTGTCCGGGTCAAAGGTCTCCAAATTCACCAAACTTAGTGTCAACAGGTCAGGAACCCTGATACGAACCCAACGGAACTTCCAGATTTGGATTCCGATGAGCCGAACACAAAATCGCCCGTCGAGCGGGGCCTGTGGGGCCCACGACACGCGATTTCGTCAACGTTCTCAGAATCGAACCAAACTTGACCCACAGGACCAGCGTATCGCTACGAGTCCGATGGCGCAAGTTTCGTCTCGATCTGACGAGTGTGCACGAAGTTAGGGCGAATTGCCGAAAAGGCGGATACGGAGCGATGTCCGCGGATACGCGTTGATTCCGGTGTGCACGCACACCCGAATCAGCTTCCGCGAAATCTCACATGTCCGTATCGACGCTGCGCACGTATTTGTAAAGACCGCACGCGACCAAGTCGTCCCGTTTGGTGGGACGTACTCGGTTCCGGGGTGAAACAGGGTCTGGTTTTTTCCTGTTTTTGGATCGCGGTGTGCGATCACCACAGGACGCGGTGTCCCGAACAGTTTGTCCGGACACCGAGAGGGTCATACAGGCTTCACAACGCAATTTGCGAAATTGAAAACGGAGCTACGAGGCGAAATATACACGTACCTGAAGGGGACCCGAAAATCAGGATCGAGACGTGTCCGTGTCGTGTCCGACACGAATTTCCAAATTAGGGCTAGGGTTAGGGTTTTCGCCGGAATCCGGCGGAGGGCGGCTGCTGGGCGGCCGGGCTCGAGGCATGCGGCGGAGGGCGGCGCGGCGAGCCGATGGGGTCGCCGGTGGCGGCTCGGGGCAGCCGGAGGCGGTGGCTGCGGCTGCTCGAACTGCTGCTGCGGTCTGGTCGACGGAGGACGGAGGAGGCAGGCGGTTGCTGGGGGCGCTGGGTGGCTCACGGCGGGGGGTACGGCGAGGCGGCGAGGCGGTGGGGTCTGGGCGGAGCGGTGGCGGCGAGGTGGCTGTGGCGGAGAGGGGGCCGGAGGAGAGGGATTTTATAGGGGGAGGAGGCGGTTGCTGGGGCCTCGTTCGGCGGAGGAGAGGGAGGCGTGGCCGCGGGGTGCGGGCGAGGGGGCCGGCGGAGGCACCGCGTGGCCGGGCGGGTCTGCGGCTGACCGCGTCTCGCGGGGGCGGGGCTGGTCGTGGGTGACCGAGTCGGGGTCGCGGGCGGGTCGGGTTGGCTAACCCGACCCGACCCGATAGGGCGGGGGACTGGGCCGGGCTGGGTTTCGGCCCACTGGGCCGGGCCGGCCCAGAAAAGAGAAAAAAAAAATAAATAAATAAATAATTAATTAATTAAATAAGTAATTTAATTAATAAAAATAGTTTTTAGGCATTTAAAAATAGTTCTGAGGCCCAGAAAAATCCAGAAAAATTACCCTAAGTCCAATTTTTCATTTTACACCCAAAAATGTTATTTTCATGATATTTTAATATTATTTTTTGCCAATTAAAAATCATTTATTAATTAAAAACCTTGATTTTTAATTACAGAAAATTCTCAGAAAATTCCAGAAAATTAGGAAAAATCCAAGATTTAATAATTTGAAAATTTAGGGGGTTTACAGAGGGGACCTTCCAACATGTCTATTATGCCCCCTAGCGAGCAATGTTGTAATAGTCATAAAATTGTGATTGACTGTTGCTGTTCTAAAGCAAAACGGCCGGTTTTCGACCGATTGAGCTACTCTCAGTCTTTTCCGGAAGAAGAGCCCGCGTATGCGTCCGTGAACATGGCTTCTCACATACCTAGAGGAGGGCCGAGCTCAAGACGTCATCCCTCAGGGCCTCCGAGCCGAAGAAGATTCGAAGACCTCCTCAGGAACACTGAAGCTGGGGTGTTCCAAAACACCCGTGCAAGGTCACAACAACCGGCTTCGTACTCATCTGATTCCGAGCTGGGGGTCGCCAATCTCCCAGATCAGATGCTGAGAGTATAGAGTCGACTTCTGCAGCGACCTATACTTATCCTTCGAGGACGCCCAGGGAAATGGGAGTCTACACCATTAAAGACGAACGCGAGGAAGCTTCGCCGTCAGGAAATGCGGAACAACGCATCACTATGCTGGAAACGTCTCTGAAACAAATGCAATCCGTAATAGAGAACATGCACCAGATGATGCTAACTCAGCACGCGACTGCCATGGCTCAAGCGTCGGTCCCGCCAACTCAGATACGTGTGGGGGTGGACTTGCCACCATCCAACCCAAGCCAAGAGCCTGCTCTAGATCAAGAGTCAGCAGTTCCTCCGCTTCCTCACTCGGTGAATATATTATCTCCCGTTGGAGTCACGATACAACCAACTCCATACTACACCGTAGCCCCGCTTCCAACTGAAAATCTGATGCAGGCAGTGCGGGAATTGAAAGCCCAGTTTGACGCCTTGAAGCACAAAGATCAGCTTAAGAAACTCGGAATCAACCAGCCTTACCCAGCTATCTGGGAAGAAGTCTCTTTTCCTCCGAAGTACAAGCCTCAGACTATGTAAGCACCCTGATTTTTAGAATTTTAAATTTGGATTTTTCCCCAATTTATCTGAATTTTTGGGAATCGTGACCTAGGCGTTGGAAATTAAAGGATTTTTAATTGCGGTTAATTCATATTAAAATATTATGGAAATAATATTTTATGGTGTAAAATGGGAAACCGGACATAGGGTAATTTTCCATGAATTTATTGGACTCCGGAAACATTTTAAAAGTCCTAGAAAACTAAGTTGAAATTATTTAATTTATGTGCCCTCATCTTATTGGGTTAAACCAAATGTAGAACCAAACTCTTCTCTCCTTTGACCGTTCAACCCTATCCCTCTCTCCTCCTTTTTGTTATAATTTTCTCCAGGTTGAATCATGGCCATCCATTTTAAAATGGAGCCATCCCCACCACACAACACCTTTCCCATATGTATATATATAAATAATCTCTCAACCCCTTTTCCCAAAACCTAATCTCTCTCTCAATCGATGGCGACCGCTTAGCTTCCTCTCTCTCTCTCTCTACTCCGATGGCTACCCCTCCTACTCCTTCCTCTTCTTCCTCCGGTGATCTCCCTCTCTACCGCCTCTCTGTCGGCGACACCATCCTCACCTACTGGGACAGTGATCGGAAGTGGTACCCGGCGGAGATCACCGGCGCCGATGGGGACCACGGGTGCGAGCTCCTCTACCTACACGGCGAGCGGGAGCGGGTCTTGCTGGACAAGGTGAAGTTCATCGTGCAAAGGGAGAGGAGCGGCAGGTCCAGGAGCGGCAGGTCCAGGAGCAACGACGGAAAGGGCGACGGTGGAATGGAAGAGATCAAGACCATTCTCTTTGATATTGAGAATAGACTTCCTCTGGAAGGAGTGTTTGCAGAGGATCTCGACTGGTGGAAGACTTGGCATGATGATGTAGTCATGGTTGTGGTGAGGAATGAAGTCAAGGGACTAATGGATGCAATACTAAGGCTAGTATTACAATTGAAACCAAGCATCACATCTTCATGGTGGACCCACGGTTGAAATTGACTGGGGTCTCAACCAGGCAAGATCCATCAGATGGAATCTGACATCAAGTGGACCAAGACCTAATCCGCAAGGTTCATATCACTATGGGATGGTAAATATAACTCACAATTAGGCTTGTGAACTCTGCTCCTGTCATCAATGGAAAGCAAAGTTATGCTATGAACAGCGTGTCGTTCATTGCACCAGACACTCCACTGGAGGGTGCAGACTACTACAACATACTAGGAGTCTTCTCTCTAGGACACATGCCTGACAGCCATCCTTTGGAGGTGGTAATATTGAGGACCTCAGTTATGGAAGCCAACTTCCGAGATTATGTCGAGATTATATTTGAGAACTATGAAGATACTCTTCAATCTTGGCACATTGATGGATACGCCTTCTGGGTTGTTGGAATGGATGGAGGACAATGGACATCGGCTAGCAGGGACAATTACAATTTGAGGGATGCAGTTAATCGTTGCACACTTCAGGTACCGCCTGACCCGCTCCGACAGCGACTGAACCGACCTGCGCAGCTCCGGCCCACTGTGCACTGTGCAGTCTCCCCATTAGCCGGCTTCCCCGCTCCTCCCCGTCCGACTTCAGTGTCACCCCCACTTGGTAACACCCGAACGCCGCCGCTGCTCTAGCCCCGGACACGGCAGATTCGGACCAGGACACGAAGGAGACACTCGGACACGAGAATTCAGCGTTCACGGAGCCCTGTTCAGGTACCGTTTTCTCTCACCTCGCAACTCCGTTTTCAATTCTGTTAGTTGCTATGCGTAGACCGTATAACCCTCTCGGTGCCCGTGCAACTCGCTCGGCGCATCGCGTCCTGTGGTGATCGTACACCGCGATCCAAAACAGGAAAAAACAACGCCCTATTTTACCCCGGAACTGAGTACGCCCCGCCAATCGGGACGACTTGGTCGCACGCGGTCTTTACCGAACTGTGCGCGACGTTGATACGGTCGTGTGGGATTTCGCAGAAGTCGATTCGGAGGTGCGTGCACCCCGGAATCAACGCGTATCCGCCGACAACGCCCCGTATCCGTCCTTTCTGGAACACGCTGTAACTTCGTGTACACACGTCGGATCGAGACGAAACTTGTGCCATCGGATCCGTAGCAATACGCTGGTCCTGTGAGCCAAGTTTGGTTCGATTCTGAGAACGTTGACAAAATCACGTATCGTGGGCCCCACCGGCTCCACTTGACGGGTGATTTTGTGACCGGCTCATCGGAATCCAATTCTGGAAGTTCTGTTGGGTTCGTATCATCGTTCCTGACTTGTAGACACTGAGTTTGCGGAATTTGGAGACCTTTGACCCTGACACGTTTTTCGATGCAAAGTGGGCCCACTTGTGGAACCCGCTTTGGCCCGGAAATGACCCTTTTGCCCCTGTGTCCAAATTGGACGTAAGGACAGGCATTTCTAGCTATTTGACATCTTCTGAGACTGTTGGTGATATTTATTACAGCTTTCGGAGTAGTACCTACCGGATCCACCGATACCAGGACGACAGTTGATATTCAAACATCAGGCAAGTGTACCTTGCCAAACTCTGCAGCTTAGTTAATTATTTTCCTTGCTATATATATATTACTGTGCATGCTCAACCTAGGACCGTGTGACGTACTTAGCGTTCGATTATCAGTCGGGTGCCGACACTGTGCGCAGTGTTGGGTACGGTCATCTAGAGATGGACAATCGTGACACTTTATTCTCGTACTTGTCTTATCAAGTACCATATGACCCAGGACACTTGACACTAATCATGAGACAGGATTTTCCCGAGATATTTGTGGTGATTCTGTATAGGATACAGGACATGGACATTATACTCTTAGATACTTATGACTTGTTGCATTAGCTATGATCGCGCTTGACATGGGCATGAGACGTTATGGTCATGATATGCGTGGTTACATTGGGTGGGGAGAGACACACTGGCTACAGGCTATTTCATATATCTATCTACTACTATTGTGAGGCCTCAGACTCTCGTAGCAGAGCTAGGCACATTACGTGTTTATTACCGCTACCGGCTCCCCGACACAGAGCTTGTAGTGGCTTCAGCCTGAGTTTTAGTGTTGCTCTCATCTTGCATTTTCACATAGATGGTTACTTACTTGCCCTATTTATTCATTATTTGCTGCATTATATTTATTTTGGCATGAGCTTTCTTGTACCTTGCTATGTCCCCTGAGGACCTGGATCCGGATATTTGTCTCCAGATTTTACAGACGAGGCTTATCCCGAGGTTTACGGGACCGGAGCAGGAGCTGATCCAGGAGCTGTACCACCACCCAAGGACGAGGTCTTAGCTGAAGATTTCTCTTGAGCATCCATGTTCATGCTCAGTTTTTGTTATTTATTTCAGTCATTTACTTTCTGGTCTGTTGAACCATTGTACTAGATGTTTATCGGGTTGTTCCCCGAAGTACTTTGTGAGACTTGCTGATGATTTACATTCCTTATTTATTCTGTGGATCATATTTTATATCTTGTGTGGATGAGATTAGTTGTGCCATGATTGTCGTAGACTTGTTTTACAGCTTAAGTATGCCCTGATGGATCCATTATATTGAGTTGGTCCATCGGTGCGTACTGTTGGCCATTGCCACGTGTCTAGTCCCACGGTATTTTGGGACTGGGGCGTGACATGGTTTTTGTGGTGGCCCATGCAGGTCTACGACAAAATTGTTCGGTTTCAACTTAGGGACCGAACAAGCCTGCACCTAGGACTAGAGTATAGGATCTCATCCACATTGACTATTATTCATCTTCCTCCTATCTGTTCTATTTGAACAATTGCATCATGCTTGATTCATGTGCTTCCCTAATAGCTTTTAAGTATAGCCTTCTCCTAGAATATAGAAGTTCCTGTTGTTAGATGATAATTAGAGTAGCACACCTATTTAGAATACAACGAGATTATAGATACACCACTAAGTTTAGAATATCTAGCGAACCCTAGAATCCCTTATCCCTATAATTGGTTGACCATTACCCGGATGTATTATGAGGACTTAAGAGTAGTATAGACACTACTAGAGTTAGTTAGAAGGTTACCATAATGTTTGCCCCTAGCATTGAGGAACCCATAGAAAACAAAAAAAAAACTTAATGTTTGGACTGAACCTAACCTTCATAGTTAGATGATATTGGAACTATAAACTTATATCATTGTCTTGTTATTAGTAGACAGCACCCTAGGAAGCCTAGAGGAATGTAATCAACACTTCTCCCTTGATCATACCCCAAACATAGCAACCAACACCCCACTCCCCTTAGAGAACCATGATGCTATCTAGAGCCCTCTATCTTTATTTTATATTGTTTCCCTGCGACCATAGCGCTCGCTGTTTTGCGACGGCTAATTACGTTTCTTCTCTTCATCTTTCAACTCGCGCCATCTGACACTTCGGATAGTAGGCCAAGTAATTTTATTCTTGGTTAAAGGCTCATAGTTTGCTAGGCTTATAGTTGTAGCCTTGAGTGTAAAATCTTTATGCTTGGTAGTTAGAACTTGATAAGTTTAAGTTGTTTTGTAGATTGTGACCAATGATTAACCCTTAATTTTTAAATCATGAAATTTGTACCCTCACCTCGATACAAGTTAGACCCTTCCTCCTTGACGGCCAGTAACTCTTCTATCCTTACCATTGACACTTGCTTGTAAGTGTTATGACTAAGACTTAAGGTGACCCTTACCTATATAATGCAATAGGAGACCCTAATAGGTATCAAGATCCTTCCTCATATACCCTAATAAGAGTTTCTGTTTTATTTACATGTGCAAGGTTATTTGTAGAATCCTCTTAAGACGATCACGGTATTAGTTTAATTCTTTTATAAGTTGGGTAGTATGCCTCACAACATAGTACCAACTAGCCCTATTGACCCATTGATGAAGTGAACTAGGATGACACAACTTTAGACTTGCATTAGAAGATAGTATTTATTCAGACTGTAGAAATTAGAGGTCCTTGCCCCGATTTGGTCAACTAGCAACTTAGACAAGAAGGTTGTATGATAACTGCAGAGATTGTAGAGTCTTTTATTATTGTTGTTTATTTTGTGTTGTTTTGTGAACTTGAATTAATTTGTACCTCCTTTCATCATCATCTAGCGTACTTATAATTGTTATACTACCTTGACTTATGCCGCTATTATAGCCTAGTTTTTGCAAGCTTATTCCTTGTCGAGCTTGTTCATGACATATGTATTATTGGGGAGGCCCACAATAATACATTTCAGAATCAGTGTATTAAGGTCTGGCCAACCTTAGTGCGCTTGATTCGCCCTTCGCATAACTACTTTACGTGGATTGAGATATGTAGTGATTAGTAGACGAATATACTTGCCCTAAACATGTCTGACATATCGTATCGGTTACATAACTGTACTAATACGAGCATGCGAACAAAGGATTACCAGAATAGGATTTTAATCCACAACTGCTTGACCCTTCCCCTTTAAATTCTTTAAAACGCCTTGATCCCGATACTTCTATTCTATCACCTCACCCTTGAACTTTTTATTATTGATCTCCGTCTTCCCTTATTTCGGAAAGACGAAACCTCGTGCTTGGTATAAGTTTGACATATAGACAGTACTAGATATACCCCATAGGCCAATCCTACTACTAGATGACTGCCTTTATAGCTGATAAGGGACATATCATAGGTGATAGGTTTGGTGTTAAAGACTTGAGGATTCAATAGTATGATTAAATAAGTTGGTGCATAGCTTTAATAGATGAATAGCCTTAGATGATAGATGGGTAAATTATAAGTTGGGTAGAGACCGCAATGTTCACTTAGGAGGAATTCATCAGACCCTACCATCTTTTAATTTCGAGGACAAAATTTTTATAAGTTGGGTAGATTGTAAGCACCCTGATTTTCAGAATTTTAAATTTGGATTTTTCCCCAATTTATCTGAATTTTCGGGAATCGTGACCTAGGCGTTGGAAATTAAAGGATTTTTAATTGCGGTTAATTCATATTAAAATATTATGGAAATAATATTTTATGGTGTAAAATGGGAAACCGGACATAGGGTAATTTTCCGTGAATTTATTGGACTCCGGAAACATTTTAAAAGTCCTAGAAAACTAAGTTGAAATTATTTAATTTATGTGCCCTCATCTTATTGGGTTAAACCAAATGTAGAACCAAACTCTTCTCTCCTTTGACCGTTCAACCCTATCCCTCTCTCCTCCTTTTTGTTATAATTTTCTCCAGGTTGAATCATGGCCATCCATTTTAAAATGGAGCCATCCCCACCACACAACACCTTTCCCATATGTATATATATAAATAATCTCTCAACCCCTTTTCCCAAAACCTAATCTCTCTCTCAATCGATGGCGACCGCTTAGCTTCCTCTCTCTCTCTCTCTACTCCGATGGCTACCCCTCCTACTCCTTCCTCTTCTTCCTCCGGTGATCTCCCTCTCTACCGCCTCTCTGTCGGCGACACCATCCTCACCTACTGGGACAGTGATAGGAAGTGGTACCCGGCGGAGATCACCGGCGCCGATGGGGACCACGGGTGCGAGCTCCTCTACCTACACGGCGAGCGGGAGCGGGTCTCGCTGGACAAGGTGAAGTTCATCGTACAAAGGGAGAGGAGCGGCAGGTCCAGGAGCGGCAGGTCCAGGAGCAACGACGGGAAGGGCGACGGTGGAATGGAAGAGATCAAGACCATTCTCTTTGATATTGAGGATAGACTTCCTCTGGAAGGAGTGTTTGCAGAGGATCTCGACTGGTGGAAGACTTGGCATGATGATGTAGTCATGGTTGTGGTGAGGAATGAAGTCAAGGGACTAATGGATGCAATACTAAGGCTAGTATTGCAATTGAAACCAAGCATCACATCTTCATGGTGGACCCACGGTTGAAATTGACTGGGGTCTCAACCAGGCAAGATCCATCAGATGGAATCTGACATCAAGTGGACCAAGACCTAATCCGCAAGGTTCATATCACTATGGGATGGTAAATATAACTCACAATTAGGCTTGTGAACTCTGCTCCTGTCATCAATGGAAAGCAAAGTTATGCTGTGAACAACGTGTCGTTCATTGCACCAGACACTCCACTGGAGGGTGCAGACTACTACAACATACTAGGAGTCTTCTCTCTAGGACACATGCCTGACAGCCATCCTTTGGAGGTGGTAATATTGAGGACCTCAGTTATGGAAGCCAACTTCCGAGATTATGTCGAGATTATATTTGAGAACTATGAAGATACTCTTCAATCTTGGCACATTGATGGATACGCCTTCTGGGTTGTTGGAATGGATGGAGGACAATGGACATCGGCTAGCAGGGACAATTACAATTTGAGGGATGCAGTTAATCGTTGCACACTTCAGGTACCGCCTGACCCGCTCCGACAGCGACTGAACCGACCTGCGCAGCTCCGGCCCACTGTGCACTGTGCAGTCTCCCCATTCGCCGGCTTCCCCGCTCCTCCCCGTCCGACTTCAGCGTCACCCCCACTTGGTAACACCCGAACGCCGCCGCTGCTCTAGCCCCGGACACGGCAGATTCGGACCAGGACACGAAGGAGACACTCGGACACGAGAATTCAGCGTTCACGGAGCCCTGTTCAGGTACCGTTTTCTCTCACCTCGCAACTCTGTTTTCAATTCTGTCAGTTGTTATGCGTAGACCGTATAACCCTCTCGGTGCCCGTGCAACTCGCTCGGCGCATCGCGTCCTGTGGTGATCGTACACCGCGATCCAAAACAGGAAAAAACAACGCCCTGTTTCACCCCGGAACTGAGTACGCCCCGCCAATCGGGACGACTTGGTCGTACGCGGTCTTTACCGAACTGTGCGCGACGTTGATACGGTCGTGTGGGATTTTGCAGAAGTCGATTCGGAGGTGCGTGCACCCCGGAATCAACGCGTATCCGCCGACAACGCCCCGTATCCGTCCTTTCTAGAACACGCTGTAACTTCGTATACACACGTCGGATCGAGACGAAACTTGTGCCATCGGATCCGTAGCAATATGCTGGTCCTGTGAGCCAAGTTTGGTTCGATTCTGAGAACGTTGACAAAATCACGTATCGTGGGCCCCACCGGCTCCACTTGACGGGTGATTTTGTGACCGGCTCATCGGAATCCAATTCTGGAAGTTCTGTTGGGTTTGTATCATCGTTCCTGACTTGTAGACACTGAGTTTGCGGAATTTGGAGACCTTTGACCCTGACACGCTTTTCGGTGCAAAGTGGGCCCACTTGTGGAACCCGCTTTGGCCCGGAAATGACCCTTTTGCCCCTGTGTCCAAATTGGACGTAAGGACAGGCATTTCTAGCTATTTTACATCTTCTGAGACTGTTGGTGATATTTATTACAGCTTTCGGAGTAGTACCTACCGGATCTACCGATACCAGGACGACAGTTGATATTCAAACATCAGGCAAGTGTACCTTGCCAAACTCTGCAGCTTAGTTAATTATTTTCCTTGCTATATATATATTACTGTGCATGCTCAACCTAGGACCGTGTGACGTACTTAGCGTCCGATTATCAGTCGGGTGCCGACACTGTGCGCAGTGTTGGGTACGGTCATCTAGAGATGGACAATCGTGACACTTTATTCTCGTACTTGTCTTATCAAGTACCATATGACCCAGGACACTTGACACTAATCATGAGACAGGATTTTCCCGAGATATTCATGGTGATTCTGTATAGGATACAGGACATGGACATTATACTCTTAGATACTTATGACTTGTTGCATTAGCTATGATCGCGCTTGACATGGGCATGAGACGTTATGGTCATGATATGCGTGGTTACATTGGGTGGGGAGAGACACACTGGCTACAGGCTGTTTCATATATCTATCTACTACTATTGTGAGGCCTCAGACTCTCGTAGCAGAGCTAGGCACATTACGTATTTATTACCGCTACCGGCTCCCCGACACAGAGCTTGTAGTGGCTTCAGCCTGAGTTTTAGTGTTGCTCTCATCTTGCATTTTCACATAGATGGTTACTTACTTGCCCTATTTATTCATTATTTGCTGCACTGTATTTATTTTGGCATGAGCTTTCTTGTACCTTGCTATGTCCCCTGAGGACCTGGATCCGGATATTTGTCCCCAGATTTTACAGACGAGGCTTATCCCGAGGTTTACGGGACCGGAGCAGGTGCTGATCCAGGAGCTGTACCACCACCCAAGGACGAGGTCTTAGCTGAAGATTTCTCTTGAGCATCCATGTTCATGCTCAGTTTTTGTTATTTATTTCAGTCATTTACTTTCTGGTCTGTTGAACCATTGTACTAGATGTTTATCGGGTTGTTCCCCGAAGTACTTTGTGAGACTTGCTGATGATTTACATTCCTTATTTATTCTGTGGATCATATTTTATATCTTGTGTGGATGAGATTAGTTATGCCATGATTGTCGTAGACTTGTTTTACAGATTAAGTATGCCCTGATGGATCCATTATATTGAGTTGGTCCATCGGTGCGTACTGCTGGCCATTGCCACGTGTCTAGTCCCACGGTATTTTGGGACTGGGGCGTGACAGACTATGGCTCTGTTCGAAGGAAAAACATCGCCAAGTCAATACATGAACTATTTCAGTATGATGACGGTGTTGCTACAAGGGAACGACGCCCTCCTCACTCGGGTGTTTAAAGGCTGCCTCTCAGGAGTAGCCTATCAGTGGTACCGTAGCTTGGCGGACAACTGCATTACTTCCTTCGAAGACTTTAAAGCTTTATGCTTCACGCGATTCTACGAGGGTGGGATGGATATGTTTATGTCCTCTCTCATCGAAGTCAAACAAAGGAAAAAGGAGGACGTTCGCACCTTCGTCGAACGTTTTCGTCAGGCCACCTTACAAATGCCTCCAGGAGTTCCGGACTCGGCGTTAGTAGACATTTGCAGGAAGAACCTCCTTCCCGTAGTCTCGGTGTTTACAGGACCATATCAGTTCCATGAATGGGCCTCAGTTCATCAGCCAAGCGTTTCATCGATTTTGCGATAAAAATCGGATACACAATATTGCCTCTACGGCATACTATCCAGCTGCTAATGGTTTGGCGGAAGCTTTCAACAAAACCATTATGAAACTCTTGAAGAAATTCATCTCTTCAAACAAGAGAGATTGGAATAAGAAGCTGGGCGAATGTCTCTGGGCATACCGCACAACGGTACGGACGCCGACAGGCTGCACCCCGTTCTCGCTGGTCTACGGGAGCGAAGCGGTTCTCCCCATTGAAATCCAAATCCCGTCGCTCAGGATAGCCGTGACTAATGAGCTGACTCGAGAAAAGAATGACCTGTTAAGGCTCCAAGAGCTGGAAGGATTAGACGAGAAATGCCTCCAAGCTCAACAGCGCATCGCGCTCTACCAAACACGTATTTCCAGAGCTTTCAATCATAAAGTAAAGGAAAGGGTGTTCAAAGTCGGCGAGCTAGTTCTAGTCGTGAGAAGGCCGATGATCCTTACTCACAGAAGTAAAGGCAAATTCCAGCCCAAGTGGGAAGGCCCTTATGTGATCGAGACAACGTTCTCGAACGACGCCTACATGATAGCCCAGCCTAATGGAGACCTGTTAATGGCTCCTATCAACGACAAATTCCTGAAAATGTACTATGCTTAATCTCCCCTGCTCGGGTGGAGTATAGCAAGGATCTCATATTCTGACAAAACTACTCCCAAAACAAAACTAGTTGGGTCATATCCTATCATGTCTGTACGACCTCTGAATAGATATGTCCTGCTAAGAGGTTTATCGAGAGTCTATCATGTCCATACTACCTCTGATATTACTCTCGCCTAAAAACTGTCATTTATATTCCAAAATAACGGGTCCACAAAGTCAGAAAAAAGTCACCTTTATTTATTCCCAGAAGGGAGGTAGAATTACATCTGGGCAAGCAAAAAGGGAAAGGATACATCATGATGGCGGAGTAGTCAGATTACGAATCAGTCGCTCCAGTGTAGCTATCCTCTTATTCCTAAGAGCCAAGGCGTCGGCGCGAGCCTGCTCCAGCCGTGCCTCGGGAGTGTTCGTAAGGGTCAGATCAGCCTTTGCCCGAAGACAGCCCGCACGAGCAGCTTCTGCACGGTCCAAATCCTGTCGCGCTGCGCTCAGACGACCAGCTGCTACCTCTAGACCTGCCAATGACTGAGAAGCCCACTCCTCTGCCCGAGCGAGTTTTTCCCTCAGCTTGGAGACCCTCGCTGCGTTCCCTTCATGCTCGGAGCGACACTGCGTCTCAACAGCAAGAGCCTCTTCCACGACAGCTTTTCTTCTATCCATCTCCAGCTTATGCGTCTGGATGGAGTTGTCTAGACTTTCCAGCTTTGTAGCAAGCCGCGCAGTCATGAGGTCGAATCGAGCCTGGACATCAGCATCGAGGCTGCCCCGAGTCAACTACAAGTATTCGATAATGGGTTGCTCTAACCCATTAACCACCGCCTCCAGGGCGTCAGCTACCCCAGGATCACCAAGCTCCCTGACAGCCCCGATCGAGAACTGAGAAGTTTTTTTCAGGCGCTCAAAGTCCAGACTCTTCGCCAACACCATCGATATCATCATTTTCAAACCGGCGTAGAAGAGGCTGGTATGCTGCTCGGTCAATGCAGCTAGACCCAGCTGAACGCCAGGAGTGGCCGCGATACTAGCGGGTCCCTCTCCAGGAATGATTGCAGACGAGATGGCAACAACAACGATCGAAGTCGTCGGCATACTCACTTGAGGCGAGGTCACGATGACAGGTTCATCCTCTTCTGGAGACGACGAAACCACTCCAGGCGAACTAGCCCCCGAGGATACTTCCTCCTCGAAGTCGGGTACCTCCGTGTCATCACCAGGACCCGGAGCAGAGCCAGAAGGCACTCCAACGCTGTGCTCCCCATGGACATCATCCCCTGAAAAGAGGACAAGAAAGCTTATATCAATATAATAGTAATCTTTCTAAGGGGAGACCTAAAGATGACATTTACCCGGAGCCAACGGCATATACGACGCATCTGCACCCGAGGTAGCTAAACCACACCTTAATGACGCAATGCGAACCGTCATACCTGGAGAAGGAGGTGGGCTGACCGACATCGCCAAGAGTTCTGTCAAGCCTTCACCAAGATGCGGTCGAGGTTCGCCAGCAGGAACCTCGCCAGGCATGCTCGTTGACACAGCAGGAACTTCACCCGCTGCTGACCTCGGGAAAGATTTTCCCATCTGTCGCGGCCATACAGGCAATCACGTTCCGCTACCTGGAGCAGTAGCAGCGACAGCAACCTCTAGGGAAGATTCTCCGGCGCCACCCGCCAGAGCTGAAGAAGGTCCCTCTCTAAAAGGCGAGGAACCTCCAACCAAAGAATCATCCATGATATAGGGAGATGAAGGCTCAACCCCGGGAGCCTCAACACCAAAAATGCGGAGAGGACGAGCAACCGTCTCCTTCCTCCTCTTACGAAGGGAAGCTTCCTTCGGAGCAGAAGCCCGCCGCTTCCCAGAAGAGACTACCAAAGCCCCCGCAGGCGGAGGCACTTCGTACCTCGGCACCGGCACCAGAGGCTCATCCGGAGTACCAGACTCCTTACCCTCGTCAGAAGAAACCGAAGGGACTTCAACTCTTCCCCCAGGCTTGGGAGAAGGCACCCTGAAGCTTCCACGCGTATCAAAATCGCGATGGAAGGTGTTAATCGCCACATAGAACTGGGCGTAGGAATGAAGGATGTGCAGCTCCGTGGAAGTTGTAACGACCGGCACGATAAAGATTGCCCCCGTACAACCCATGATAAAATATCGCCACCCTCTAGCTCCATCAATGAGTCCGCTCCTGGACCTGAAGCTGGTAACGGCATTGCCTACATGCAACTGATCGTACCCAAACTGCCTGGCGAACCGACTAGGCAAGTAGGGCTCGAAGAAGCAGTGATCTTCGCTCCTGTACAGCAGATGGGAGGGTCTAATACAGACCAACCAGTTAAAAGCTTTCGGGGAAAGGTCGGTCTTCTCTCCACCTGAATCCTCAAGCCGCACCCCTGATTGATTGCGATGTACGGAGGGGACAATACAGAGGATCTTCCAGCCGTGGCTGAGGTTCAACACCAGCCGACAGTCTAAGACTGTGTTCACATTCCAGGAGGAATCCTTGTAATTCAGCAAGAATATACCCCCCGAACTGCTACCGGAGCCAGGAGACATCACCCGGGGATTATGGAGAATTAACCATCCCATCAAGTATAGGTATGGTAATTCCACCCTGGGAAAACTCTCACGCCAAGCTTCATCGACGAGCAAACCATCAGTTATGGCTCTCAGGCCAGCCTATATACGGCACACCATGGCGGGAAGCAAGCCCAGTCTTGCCCCGAACACCAGGCGCACTACCGGCCACAGGATGTTCCGGTGAATACGGTCCGCGGACGCTGTGTCTGGCACTACTACTCGACGCAGCCATACGAAGAGGAAACCAGCCAACTGGGCTTCCTTAGACAGAGGCCGGCGACAGCACCTCAAGTAACTACAGGCCTTAGTGCCTTCGGGGTACTTTCCTACCCCCTCGACGAGAATCTGATCCGGAGCTGTGGCCTCCTCCATAAGATCCTCGACGACCTGGGCGCTAAGCACGCCCAAACAGTTCACGGACTCATTTTTGCCCCCCGAGGCTTTCTCCGACTTGGCAGCCCTAGCTCGGTGGAAGAAGAGGTAGGACATCCACTTGGTGGTATGAGCCAAATCAGAAGGCTCGTTATAAAAAGCGGTGCACGCGAAGTATTGACACATCAGCTCCTTCCGCCACCCGAGGGTCCAAATCTCCCAACTTCCGGTTGGTGGGAACATACTCTTCATATGGGGTATCTCCCATCGGCAGTCTCGAGATAACTGCCATCTCGTGCAGCGCCAATCCCAACTCCCCCAGTGGAGTGGCAAAGGTCCCAGTGAGCGGAATGTACCACTCCATCAACGCCAGGAACAAGTTAGGGTTCAGAGGCAACCAAACGCTCGTCGCACTCATAGCGGCATATAGCCCAATGACCTCCAGCTCTCTCCGGAAGTGCTTCAAGGCCCAGCCCACTAGGCATATCCATCGGGAGTTTGTTGGGGCAATCCACCCATTGCACCGAGGATTCTCCTTGGGATATACCCCGCCTCGTCCCATGAAGTCATTGCAGAAGGTCGACATTGGACCGGCTGGATCACCGAGCTGTCTTCACTCGGGATACTACCCGGGCACAGTCCCCGGAACAATGTCACAAAGCCGGAAGGGCGACTGACGAACGACCCCCGGTCAGCTCCTTTGAGATAAAATATCTTCCCCGGCTTACCGTGAAGATCAGGAGTCAGCATCCATGATATCTTCCTGGGATGTGTCGCATGGAAGAAGGCCGAGATGGGATAATCCCTCTGCATCGTTGGCAAATACAAAACCAAATTCCCGGCAGGAAAAACCCAGGGCTCCCTCTTGGGCCTCGTCTGGGACTGTTTGTCAATCATGTCCCCAAAGAGGAAAGCCGGCTTTATGTACTGCTCCCCGTCTACGTAGGTCAGGGGCTCGCCATTAATCATGCTCAGCAGCGTCCGCTCGCCCTGAGCCGATATCAGAAACCCCCTTCCCTCAGGATACTGGGGTCCGGAGATGGGAAATGCCATATGGGACAGATCCTCCAGATAATTCGAGTGCAGCATCCCGGAAGCGGATCCCATCACCTCGGCCAGTGGAGACTTACCCAGATCAACTGCAAAAGTGCAAGGGAAATATGTTATTACAAATCTTGCACAAACGTACAGACCAAAGAAATAACAGTCTGTGCTCTATACAGGATCGTAACCATTTGGTTATTTTAGGCCGGAAGTCCCCTCCACAAACGTAAAACTCAAATTTTATGATATACACCCATTTTCGATAGCCAGAGCTTTTACACTCAGGGCTACGAAAATATGGAGTCTTTACGCTGGCACATTAGAAATATGGGCGTAAAAGATGAAAATGCCTCCGTGCATCATCTTCCTCCAAAGAGACTATCAGCACAGAAGACGACCTAGTGCGGTCACGTTCAACATATGCGAAGAATTTTTTGTCATTTTTGTCACCCCAAAGGCTCTACCTCTAAGGCCGGGTGCGCTGCTCGTCGGCGGGATACTTTGCTCGGAAGGAAGTTCGCCTTGCCCGACCAGAGACTCCCTCGTTGGGGCAGAAGAATGAGATAAAGAACCTATGCTCTTTCCCTTAGCGGAGGGGGTTTGTTTCGGCGCCATTTCTGAAGACTCGAAGTGCTCGGAGAAGGAACGAAGAAAAACTCGAACAGTCGAAAGCTCTCTTTCGCAGAAGACAGATAAAAAGTTTTTCTCTCAAAAACTTGGGGTATATATAGTCCGGGTCGACTCTTCGAATCCTCGGACGAACTCCTCGAGACCCTAACCAAATCTCGCAGATTGGTTATGATTGGATGCTACGTCAGCCCACTACCCTTGGAAGACGAACAGTCAGCGAATTCGAAAAGTTTTTTCGTGCAAAACAGTTCAGAGGGTTCTACGCTAAAGGAGCATTCTACGCTCGACAGCAACGGATCTACGGTTTTACGCTCGCAAGCTATAAGTCTATAGTTTTACGCCCGAGTGCCTTTGTGCTCGGTAGCTTTTATGCTCGAAAGGCCATAAACCTATGACTTTATGTTCAACAGATACCAAATCGACGATCTCACGCTCGGTGGCGCCCAGTTTACGCTCAGAGGCAACAGATCCGCAAACTTCATGCTCGAAGAAATTTTCTTTTCAGGAGCTACAAATCAAACAGTTCTACGCTAAAGGAGTTTTTTACGCTCGACGGCTATAAATCTACAGGTTTACGTTCGACAGCTATAAGTCTATGGTTTTATGTCCGGATGCCTTTGTGCTCGGTAGCTTTTATGCTCGAGAGGCAACAAACCTACGACTTCAAGCTCAGAAATCACAAGTCTACGATTTCACGCTCGATGGTGTTCTATGCTCATAGGCTACAGATCTCCAGTCCTACGCTAAAGGAGCTTTCTACGCTCGACGGCTACGAATCTACAGCTTTACATTCGACAGCTATAAGTCTATGGTTTTATGCCCGGATGCCTTTGTGCTCGGTAGCTTTTATGCTCGAGAGGCAACAAACCTACGACTTCACGCTCAGGAACCACAAGTCTATGATTCCGCGCTCGATGGTGTTTTACGCCCAGAGGTTACAGACTGATGATTTTATGCTCCACGACTTTTCGCATATTCGAAATAGTCCCCAAAGCGGTCAATTGCAAAGAGTTCACACAGAAGATACTCGTTCTTGACCCAAAGCATCCCAAGTACCCGAAGCATACAAGAGTTCAAACATTGAGAAATTACTCTTCTCGGGTCAATTGGAGGTTCATCCAGACTCCAGTCTGAATATCTCGTCTATCAAGATGGCAACTCAGTTAGACAGCCATTTCTTGACCCTGTTCCAAGAGATTTTTTGGGAAGTCATTCTTGAAGACAAAGTCTGAACAAAAATTCTGTTTATCAGAAGTTCAGAGCTCTACGCGGTTCCTCAGTCCTAGCAACAGGACGGTTCTAAAATGTTTAAAACGCTCTACAACGTTCTATGGACTATTCGCTATGCGTAAAGGACAGGACCTAGCACTCTTTCTACAGAGTCGGCATAAAGATTCAGACGTATCAAAGCTACACATATTTAGACTTTATAGCAACATATGGCAAGATGATCATATGAAGAAGCAAGACGACTTTATTAAAAGATCAAAATCATGATTACATATGAGGGAAATCCAATCTACAAGGGTTTTTCTCTATTTTTCATGATTGCATCTGAGGGAAACTCCGTCTACAAAAGGAGATACCCCCTCGTCGTCTGAAGGCCGCCCCAAGGATCCGTTCTACCGGTTTCTCGCATCGGTGTGGGTCTTCCTCTTCTTCGAAGGAGATGATCAGTGGCGCGAAAACGACAGAGTTGGGGCTCGCATTAATTAAGCAGATCCCATGCTCCGTGCGCCATGGCGGATTGGGTTGAGGTATTAAACCCAACTCAGTCCGGGGAGACGGCTGTTACAGCTTGTCTTCTCTCTCATCCCAGAGAATATAACAGGAGAAGACACCGCTTGCAAGCAGTGTGGTCAAAGACTCCTGGGGCAACGCCATATAAAGTTGCTGATTATCCCGAGCAAGGGAGGCTAAGATATCCTCCCATGATCCCTCATTGCAGTGGACATTTGCTCGAAGATGCCATCTTTTTCGGCTCCCTATATGCTGGAAGAACATGATCTCCTTCTTCCTCAGGTCGACCCGACGAACTCCGGCGATCATCTCTGCATGGTGATGGGAATGTGGTGAGAACAGGTTCACCCTCCCAGCCTTTTTATAGGCAAAAGAGATCACAGCGGTCCCCAATAAATCTGCCATAAAGTCTGTATCGACCGTTTTAACGCTCCATTCAGAAACGTTTTGAGTTACGAGGGGCCGTTCATGCTTTATTCAAAGCGTTTCAAATTCCGAGGAATTTAAAAGCTTTGAAGGGGGTCTTGTAGAAGCATAAAAAATACGCTGGGAGGATCTACACAGCCTCTTGATGCAGAGCAGCGTAAACAGAGGCCTTCAGAGCCATCAAGCGTGCAACAGAGCTTTTTTCGCTAAAACACAGCATGAAGTATAAGCTCAAAGGACCATCCGCGTAAGTGCAGTACGTCCAGGCCGCTCCAGCGTAAGACAGAGTTCTTCATCGCCTCCATGGCATAAAACTCAGTCGCTCTCAAAGCAGCGTTAATGCGTACGAGGAACGCTTCATCTTCCCCGAAATAAATCTGTCAAGTCACGCAGTGAACCTGGCCTCTGACTCCTGACAAAAAGTGCTGCACGGCTACCCAGACGACGGCTGGAAATGATGGCAGACCCCTCGGGACGCGCCTTACAGTATGATGGCGGATCTCGGCATTTAATGCAGAGGATTTGGTTAAGATATCACCAAACCGTCGGTTACCAAAGCCCCCCCAGCGTAAACCGCTCTTTCGCGTACAAGGGAATACACCGCCTTGTTTTACACAGGCAAACATGAGTTATTTTACGCTCTGCAGTAGATAAACCGCCTGCCATGTCAAAAGCTGCACTTCGTACAGGGCCCGAGGCACGTCTCTACGTCAAATTGTACAGAGCGGTGACAGTTCCCTCAAGACACATCTCTGCGACGGATGCACAGAAGGGCTGCAGACCTTCAAAATACGTCTCCGCATTTAATGCACATGATGGTGGCAAATCTCTGTAAGAGATTTGATTACACCTTCGAAAGCCGTAATTCCGGCGAAGACGTCCACATCAACACTCTGGCATGGTATGCAACAACTTCTACGCCCATTCAGGATCTGTGCTCATTCGGCTTCAAACGCCCACTCAGTCTCTACGACCATTCGGCTTCTATGCCTGTTCGGCTTCTATGCCTATTCGGCTTCTACGCCTGTTCGGCTTCTATACCTATTTTGGCTTCTACGCCAGGGATGACAGTCATTTGGCTTCTACGCTAACCTCTTCTACACGAGGGATACCTACCTACGTGGCTTCTACGCCGTGATCTTCGCAGCAGATATACGCGTTTTGTCCCCTTAGTTGGACACGCGTCACATGCTCACTCAAAAGGTCATTTATACGCAGGTATTGGTTATTTTAACCATTGTGTAAAAGGGTGTTGTACTGTCCACTCCTCGATTGTTATACCGATGGAGTGGTCACTGTCACCAAAACTCTATAAATAGAGACCCCTATCAATGGGAAACAAGGTCGACAATTTGGAAGATCGAACCAGGTCGAAGAATTGGTAAAAAAAGAGAGAGAGAGAAGGAGAGAAGAGTCCGAAGCTCAGGCAAAGAGTAGGGATCGACGACCTTGGCATCGTGCATCCACCCTCTCCTGCAACCTTCAAAGCTGCTTCCCGTCTTCCACGGCACTTCTTCAACATCGTGTAGTCCAAGGACTAATGTGATCGACTGCAGATCAGACACCTATAGTAATTTATACCCAGATTAAATAAATTGTACTCCCGTATCCTCGTATAGGACCAAATTGTACAAGTTTGTTTGTAAACCAAAGGGCACGGGTCTCGTATAAACCCTGTCATTGAAATATACTTTCATTCTTTCGTTTAATACCACAAACACCATGCACCATCTATTAATTTATCTTTCTAGTCTTGCCTTAGGATCAGTTTTATGGCATAATGAAAAGCCTAACTCGTGTGGCAGTGCGTCGTACGATATAAGAGTAACACCGTGAGACTTACCAACTTATCATTCTTTTTTCCCTCTCCAAGGCAAACCAAGTTAAACCAAGCACGAGCATATATAATGAATTCCAAGGGCAATAGCATAAGCAAACGCAAGTGTCATATGCGAGGTTCTGTTTCAGGAGCACGAGTTATACGGATTACCCAGGTGTGTTGCAATAGATGTTCAAGTGTTCAATATGTATAAGTGTGTTATACTCATGATCGTTCAGGTATTTTAGATTACTGGATGCGATACAATGACTCGCACGTGGGTTGCCGCTAAGAAATGATGACTTATCTATATGAACAAGAGGTCACTGGCACAATGCCATAGAGGACGGTATAGTCTCAGGGCGGATGGTGTGCAAGAGGTACATGGGATATTACACACATCCCGTCCGACGCAGGCGACTATAGTCTGGAGGTTCCAACCGTTCGGATCAGCCCCGGTGCCACAGAGACCATACGCGGAACGAGATCCAAATAACTTTCTTGTGCACCAAGTTGTCCGTGACCATGCAAGTCTCTAATCTTCCAGGCCTCTAGTCAGGTACAGGAACAAGTTCAAGGCATAATTGTTCACAATATATATCGACCCCCCAAGCCATTTAATTTAATATTTAATACGGAACAGTATTCTCCACGAGGTGTGATTCTTGGATTATTAACATGGTACAAATCTTCTGGTTCAGGAACTGCCTTGGCGACCTAACGGTCCCGAATACTTTCAGGTTCATACTTGCTCGGAATGACTATTTGATAGTCTTCCGGGGAACTTAGATGAATGCAAGACAAGTTAGTATTACCGGGGTCGTGGCATGAATTATCTGACAAGCATTGAAATGGGGCAACGAGTACAAGTTACAACGTAAGCAGGCAAGCATGCAATTTGTGAAATATAAGCATTTACGTTAGCGCGGTCTATGGTGTAGTATGAGGAGTGCAACCGTACAGGGACGTATCGAGCGATATTATCTATGGGACAAGCAGTGTAAACAAGTGAGGCAGTGTACTATGAAGAGTATAAAATAATCTACTCGAGGCATAGCGGGGTTACTTACACGAAGCAAAGGTAGCATACGAGGGTCCGATTATAAGCCAAGTTTTATTTCCATGTTCTAACCCAAGCAATACAAGATGGGATTATTTTCTTAGCTAGGTGTGTTGTATTCTTTATTAGCATGCATCGGGTGATTCACCTAGCGACTAGCATATATCGTCCATATTTTAAGTGTGCTGGCTAAGCAAAGACAATTTTATTGTAGCCACCCACCTTAGTGATGATTCGCCTCGGTCGAGCGATACTCCGAGCGAGCCTTTGAAAGTTTAAGTCTGAACTCCTGAAGGGCCAAGTCTAGAAATTCTTTGCCTCAAATGAGTCTTCTCGCTGAGCAAAGCGGGTCAGGTCATTGCACTTGCACCGTTTGAATCAGTTGTCCGCTTGAACAGAATGGGTCGTTACAAGGGCTAACCCCATTTCTCTACTTGGTATATATATACGGTTTTTTCTCTCCTCTCTCATTCTTTCTCATTTCCACTTTATTTCTTTTTTCTTCTTCCTCCTTCCCTCAAGAGCTCCCCTTGGCCAAAGCCCTAGCCCTAGTCCTAGACTTGGTTCTAGGAAGATATTTGTTAGTCTACCAAGACAAGTACATCTTGCTCAAAGTGGTGAGCCATAGATTTTTGGATTTTTATATATATGTTGTTTAAAAAATATGGTTGATGGAAAATATTTTTCTTGAGTTGCTGATTATATTTAGTTCTTGGAGTTTTAGATTTTGATCTATATATTTTTGTAAATCTGAGTTTCAAGATTTGGGTTCTTATGTGTTTTATGAGTTTTCTTGGGTTTGATCTACTAAAACTTAGTATTTTCGAAAACTAGTTGTTCCTTATGTTAGAGCATTTTATTTTGAGCATTTTGGCTTTTGTTTCACTTGATTTAGACTTAAAATAAAAAATTTATGAAGAAAATAATTTTCGAGATTTTGGAGTTTTTCCTGCCATGGCTGAACTTGCTGTCTGGAGAAGATAAAATTTTCATACGGCCAGCGCAATATGCGACCGAGACTTTCATACGACATGATCCTTATGCGTCTGGACTCTTTTCCACATAACCAACCAGCATGCGTCCATCTTGTTGGACGCATGACTGCTGATTTACACAAGTGTCCTTGAACACCTTGTATTTTTACTCACTGAACGAATAAGAAATTTGCTAAATCCAAGAGAGCTCTATGTTGCATCGACATCCATGTGACACATGTCTCATGAGGCAAGTAAAGCATGCGGCCACATTCCTTCAGACGCATTATCATGCCCTAATCTCCCGCAAGCTCAATCGTCCCCGCTGAACGTAAATTATCACGTTCCAGCGCTCCCGCAGGACAATCGTTCTTACCGGAATATGATGTCGTACGAGCCTGGAGTTGCGCTCGCACAAGGCGATATTGTCAAACATCAAAGTTATCATTGAAATAACCAAGTTGCAGCAAAAGTCAAGTATTGTGTACCAAGCACACAGCAGAGTATACGCAATGAAGCTCTTGATAGGGTCAAAATAAAATACCACAAAGAATAATACCATAAAGGAGAATGTCACACTCTTGCTCTTTCTCTTACCCACAAAAGTACTTACCGTTCATACATTATGTCCCGTATATCCAAGCAGCGCTACTATACCTGCGTACCTAAAATAATGCCCACAAATGTGGGTCAGTACACAGCCGTACTGGTGAGCGGGGTAACCCACTCGTCTAAGCCGACACTAAGTAAAATAGTAAATCCAAACAGTTATATGGTGATCTTTCTACTTGAATCCTAGATTCATTTCATGGCAAATATATGACATATTAAAAAAAACTGTAAAGCAGATTAAGCATGCAAGCATTCAACTCAAGCCAATATACAAGCCAATATATCCAACTCGAAAAGGAAACTAGCATGCAAACCGTCTTACTCAAACCCAATCAACACGAGAACCTATCGAACCATCATCCAAGCCTCAATATCCATCCTCAAACGATGCCACAATCCAAGCCTTAAAATCCAGTCTTTGATATGCACACACTTGCCGAGGTCAGGTGGCCGCCGCCTACACGAAAAGCATAAACTAAATCAAAATAAAGCAAACGACCTCTTATCTATATGAAGTCACTGGCCACACCATAAAGGATTGTTCAACTACAGTTCTACCCAATCCAGACTGGGTAGCCAGCCCGTCTGGTCATATCGAACTGCCGACACCGCACCCAAGGCATGTTACCATTATTTCCTCCATGGTCGAACGATCCCGGTGCTCCGGAGCCTATCCCGTTCGAGGAAACCAAACCCTGTGTGCAACATGTTATCCGTGACAGATGCAAACACCAAGTAAATATGATAAAAGAATCGAGCATTCTTGCCCCACCAAACTATCTAGCCTCAATCCAACCAACTATCTATAACCATTCTCCAACTTAGCCCAAGGCACCATCTCAAGTTATCCCTATAGACACTATGCCACTTTTCGATATAGTATTCCAATTGGTGCAACACTCCTTGCTCAGAACAATCTCGTGGCACAATGCCCCAACAGTGGCACAATATGTCATACCCCAGTCCCAAAATACCGAGGGACTAGCCACGTGGCATTGGCCAGCAGCACACTCCAATGGGCAAACTCAATTTAATGGACCCTTTAGAGTGCACTTAAGCTGTATCAAAACCAAAATGGTCTACAATATATATGTCATAGTCTATGTATCTAATCTCATCTACCAAGTCATAAACAAGAGGCAATATGATAAACCAGTCTCACATATCAATACCATAAATAAAACTGTCTATCACAATATAATAAATAAATATCACGGAGAACAACCCGTATCAAATAATGAGAGAGAAATATCCAAATCCACAACTAAGAATCACAAGGTATCATACATAAAAATAATCTGAGAATTAAGAGAAGTCCTCCGGTACGACCTCGTCCTCGGCTGCTGGTACTGCTCCGAAATCAGCTCCTGATCCGTAAACCTTAAGATAAACCTCCTCGTCAATACCTGGGGACATAATCCATGTCCAGGTCCTTAGGGGACATAACAAGGTACAATAAACACTCAAGCCAATAGTGAACAGTATAATGGTATGAATATGGGAAAAACTATAATTATGTGATATGCAAATGAGAGTATGGTATCGTACCCCGGGCTGGTACTCACGAAAGATTCCAGTGGACACTTCCGTATGCTAATAGTACACTCATATTAAGAAATATAGATTTTTCGTGAGTACACTCTATATTTCTCATATTAAGAAATATAGATTTTTCGTAATAGTTTGGTGATGGTTGCTTGTCGGTAGAACTAGTTTAAGATTCGTGATACGACTAATGGAGGAAATCTTATTGCTTATAAAAACCGAATTAATTGATATTTAATTTCTAGAAAATAAGTAGTTTTAAATAAATTCTCTGATATTATAATGTCAAATATAAACCTATAACTAAGGGCCACTAGCCTAGGTTTTCAGGTAATTATATGACATTATTTTGCTAGTAAATAGAGTGGTTGGGTCTCCACCCCCTGGTATTACCTCATCATCGTGAGTAACCACAGCACTTGGTGGCATACCCGTGGGAGTCTCGTCACTAGCTCGAGGATCCATTACTCTCCATACAAGTAATTATGAGGACCACACAGACGAATCAAGCATGATGCAAGTCAAGAGATTAAATTTGAATTCGATATAGAGGTCAAGAACGTGTCAACATGTGGATGAGATCCTATAAGTCTATTTTAATCGCAGGCTTGCTTAGTCCCTTAGTTGAAACCAAAGCAATATATTTGTTGACCTGTATGGGCCACCACAAAAAAAACTATGTCATGCCCCAGTCCCAAAATACCGAGGGACTAGCCACGTGGCATTTGCCAGCAGCACACTCCAATGGGCAAACTCAATTTAATGGACCCTTTAGAGTGCACTTAAGCTGTATCAAAACCAAAATGGTCTACAATATATATGTCATAGTCTATGTATCTAATCTCATCCACCAAGTCATAAACAAGAGGCACTATGATAAACCAGTCTCACATATTAATACCATAAATAAAACTATTTATCATAATATAATAAATAAATATCACGGGGAACAACCTGTATCAAATAATGAGAGAGAAATATCTAAATCCACAACTAAGAATCACAAGGTATCATACATAAAAATAATCTGAGAATCAAGAGAAGTCCTCCGGTACGACCTCGTCCTCGGCTGCTGGTACTGCTCCAAAATCAGCTTTGACCTATAAACCTTAGGATAAACCTCCTCGTCAATACCTGGGGACATAATCCATATCCAGGTCCTCAGGGGACATAACAAGGTACAATAAACACTTAAGCCAATAGTGAACAGTATAATGGTATGAATATGGGAAAAGCTACAACTATGTGATATGCAAATGAGAGTATGGTATTATATCCCGGGCTGGTACTCACGAAAGATCCCAATGGACACTTTCGTATGCTAATAGTACACTCAAGGCTCTGTATGGGGGAACCAGGAGGAAGATGTATATATGAATATAATACTTTAGATTCCGCATAGGGAACCTAAAGCCTAATACGCTTATAAATAGTAATAAGTAACATATGCCCAGAGCACGATGAAGACTCTTCCCACCCAATATAATCTCACGTCTCAATCAAGACACGCAAGATCATGACCTCTAACTATCAACACAAGTCATAGTGAATATGTACAATTATACTTACAACTAAAGCATGCATCCTGTAGTCCTATCCATAGTCCAAGTACCACGATCAAGTCGTGAAAGACTCCGTCACATGAATAATTGTGTCCAGTGTCCTATGTTAGGATGTGCAAATAATATGTGCACAAAACATGGGTTCGAAAGAATGACTCTCTAACTACGATACTCGACTCCGTAGGGGATGTTGGTACCCGAATATTGTTCGGACATCAATAAGCCACACAAATATCTAATGCATAAATAATATCAAATAAATAATTTAGAACTATAAACATCTTGGCAAGGTACACTTGCCTGGTTCTACAGTCAGCGATGGTAAAGATGATCCCTCGTCGACTCCTTCGAAAATCAATTGACCTACAAATAAATTAATTACTTAAGGATCCAAACATAATTTCTTGTAATTATAACTAAATTTTATAATTTCTTCAATTCCATGCAAAACCAAGCCCGTTATTATTTCTAACAACCTTGCTTACTTTTACAGGGTATCGGGACCTAGTTTCTTAGTTTTTGACTTCCAAAGTTTAAGTTTAAATCTACAATTAAAGGACATAGAATTAAATCCTAATAAATTATATTTTCCAGAATTAAACATGATTTATATAAATTTATAGCAATAAATTCCAGATTTGACAAAAACAACATAATTCAAGATTTCGGCAACTTTATGTTGACTAGTTTTGTCCAAAACTTGTTCGAGACATAGCCAATCCATTATAATTGTTTATATATATTAAAAAATATTTTATATCATATTATGTGTTGTTCTAATCTCAGAAAATAATCACCTATTTATTTTGTCCAAAAATTCTCTATTTACTAGCAAAATAATGTTATATAATTACCTGAAAACCTAGGCTAGTGGCCCTTAGTTATAGGTTCATATTTGACATTATAATATTAGAGAATTTATTTAAAACTACTTATTTTCCAGAAATTAAATATTAATTAATTTAGTTTTTTATAAGCAATAAGATTTCCTCCATTAGTCGTATCACGAATCTTAAACTAGTTCTACCGACAAGCAACCATCACCAAACTATCACGAAAAATCTATATTTCTTAATATGAGAAAAAGATGACATATTAGGGGTTCTAATTTAGTAAATTAACTTAACCTAAAAGCATTATGTCATGGGATTTGAGGAAGAAGTATTTAAGGTTTACCGAAACCGTTGAAGGATTTGAAGGTGGTGTTTCTTCTTGTCCAAGAATTTCTCCTCCTTGTTCGTGCTCGAATTGATACTTCTTTATGATGGGTTGTTGATGAAGAAAAGAGTTCTTGATATAATTATGGAGAAGATGGGATTCTTCTTGAAGGTTTAATGACTTTTGGATGGAGATATAGTGGAATGATGATGAAAAGTGGAGCTTTTGGAAGAGTGGAAGGAATTTTTGGCGAAAGAGATGATGTTGTGAGGCTGAGAGAGGCAGGAGGGCTATTTCACGTGTGGGGCAGAGAGAAAAGGGGCAGCCAACTATGAGGGAGGGGTTTTGATAAGGTTAGGGTTAGGGTTAGAGTTTGTTGATGAGTTGATATATATAGGGCATTTTTAAATAGATTTAAATAAAGAAGGGGGTTATCCTATTGCTAGGGGGGTTCGGCCAAGGGGGGACTGCTCTTGTCTGAAATTTAAGGTTGGGGTTGGTTGATATGGTTAGGATTGGATAAGATTTGGTTGTTGGGTTGGCTAAGGAAGTGGTTAGGTAGTTATTTGCCAACTAGGTTGCCACATATACAACTTTCTATAGTTAGAACTTCTATAAATAGAAATAAGTCAATTTATATATCATTTATATATTATAATATATTTACATAAAAATAATTGGGGTGCACTACATGCCTACATGTGTTTGGGTTGGGTTTGGGTCAAGTTCTAGTCAAAAGGGACAATTTTACGGTAACCGTAATTCTCGAGGTTCTTTAATATTTTTGGAGCATGGGGTAGATCCAATACTTGCAACATCCATATTCCAACTATATTAAACTCAATTAAAATTATTATTATAAATTTTGTTGGAAGAAAAAATGTCGTGCATTGCTCAAAATATCAAAGCCATGACAAAGTGTCATCTATCTAAAAGAAGGTTTTAGAAATTACTACTCTATTCTATTTAAATTAAATAAAATAAATTAAAATAAAATAAATTAAAATACCAAAATAACCATATCCAAAAATGAGGGGGCTTACACAATGCCCTCACTGATGCAGTTGTCCGATTTTGAACCACAACTGCACACTTTGTATGACAAAGCGCCCAACTGATACTCGTGTACGGATGCACGCTCGCCCGCCCAAATTACCTGATGTTACAACCAAGATGTATAATTCCAACTGTTTCTCCAACTGTCCCAAATATAATCCAATTCTAGCTCCAACTGCCCTAACGCAAAACCAACTCATGCCACAAATCTATCCAAGCAAGCGACGTACACTCTATGCACGCCACAATATAGTAATTTCTAAGTTTTTGTCCAAGTGTTCAAGCCTTTACATGTGTTCCATATTATTAGGCATGAAGGAGTAGAGGAGAAGGGACATAGCCCACTCACCAATTCTGATTCTGTTAAGCACCATGCCTTATCGATACGGCCGATCCCTTGAACCCGTGGTCCGATGCAAAGCACGATCTACTCAATTTGTATGACCGTGCGAGCAGGCCATGCTCTCCAAATCATCCGATCGATCATACTAAGGAAAACGATATTATCGCTCCAATCCAGCTATTCTAGTACTACTCTGAATGAACACCTGATTTCCATCAAACTCTGCTAGCGATCTGTACATAAAACTAACTCAAATTAATACTTGTTCCCAAATCCAACAAATTAAAATGTAACCAGCTATTGCCTTATTCAATCTGACTCAGCGTAATGCACCATGCGGTTGTGGGGCATTACATAATATATCACTTAGAATCAGGTTCGTCCTTGAACTATACTAGTATCCATTCCTTGTTGTATGCCGCTTGTCCAATTCATAATTTTTGCTCCATGCAACTCACATTCTCTTGATCCATATTCAGCATCTCGCTCCGCGCTAAACGCTCGCACAAATTCCATATTCCCACATCCTTCTCATATCGCTTAGTTTTGGATCATACACATATTTAAGACATCCCTAAAATATATGTATTTCAGCTGAGCTTAGTGATAGCGAATTTGGACAAGTTACAAGGATATCTTTATGTCCGAGGCATTCATTCGCTTCTCTTCCAATTGAACCAATCCTGACGTTCATTCCAACATATTCGCACAAGATCTATTCTCAAATACGATAATTTCAACTGACGATCTTTCCACCTGACTCAAATCAGTTCATGTTCCAACTCAATCCATCCAACTATTTCTGAATCTACACTAATACCATCTAAACTCAACTAACCAAACTCTAGCATGACTCCAATCGAACCATGTTCTGTATGTACTATCTCCAACTATCATCTCTTGCTCTGAACGATCATCACAACTGATACTACCCTAACTAGGCGACTTACCCAAATATCAAACTTTACTTTTAGATCAGCTCAGTCCAACACCTCTTTATCAATCTCAATACCCCACTGGGTGAACATCTATATTGAGGTTCATGTGATCCACGAAGATTTTGTAGCCACGCCATAGGGATAGTGTCGCCATAATTTTAATGTGGATACACTCGCCATAATTCCTAGGTCGCGCATGGAATAGTTCTTCGTGCTGCTTCTACAGCCTCGAAGCACATGATACCACCTTCACCTTCTGTACGAGCACACATTCCAGACTAAGTTTTGATGTATCTTGTAGATCTGAGGCACATCTGTCCCTTCCACTATTGTAAGGATTTGATCTGAACGAGCCACTGCTTGAACTTTATAAGCTAGTTTCACATTCGTCAATTTATATGAAAGCTATTCCCTTCTGGGGCACGACGAGTCAGAGGCGATGCCATCTTCAAAAATCTGTGACTCCGAATCTCATCAGTTGACTTAGGCTATTTCCACCATCGCTTTGATCTTCCGGCTGCATCTTCAGCTAAAGGCTATCCCAAGGATCTCTCAAATCCAATACTCAGTCACTTAGGCCAATCTTCAACACATACTACTCACATCCACCCTCGACGCATTCCCAAATGCGCAACCACAAGGGTCGATCTATGGGTCTACAATATTCATCTATGATTTGGCGATCAAGTCGCTAGGGTCAGCTGTCCCGAAGCTACGCTCGATAATTATAAATCATCACGATGGACAGTTACTATGAACCATGTTATATCTCATCTGTAAATCTGAGCCATAATCCAACCAATCCATTCGAATGAACTTTTAACTCTGAGAACTTCATGTACTACCTCTGACGAATCTATTAAGCAAATGCCGCTTAGCCACCTAGAGTCTTACTATCTATCCAAGCCACAAATCGAGAACTGCGCTCATTGAAACTGTCTTCCATCATTCCACCGTTCTGTCCTGAATCTATCAAATTTTCTGAACTGCCATGTTCGACTTATCGTACTACCACTTGTAACAATTTCCAAAACCAAAGACTTGCTCAAATTATTATCTGTATGCCATATTTCATAGTGCATGTCCAACTTGCTTGAGCAGCACAGTGTTTTGCTCCAACGTTGCTCTCTTATTTAGCTATCTTCAAAAGTCCATCCACCATAATCCTTGCTCTCGTTCCATTCCTTAGCCCGTCTTGATTTTTTTATGTTTTGATTAGTCCATACTCTTTCAATACCTCGTGCATCAGTTCCAACATAAATCTCAAATCTATATTGCCTTTACTTGTTGCTTCAATCCGCCTCAATACTGCAAGTTTTAACTTCCAATCTGACTTAACATAAACTAGACTTGCTCCATGCCCGTTCACGTCTTCTGAAGAATCCATCTACCATTGTTGCACCATTTTGCCAAATTTTTACTTCCGCTAAACCTGAGTCAAACTTTCCGAGCACCAATATCCAAAATACTTTAAGTCCGTGTGAATCCATCGCATTGTCCCTCCAAACCAGATCGTATTTTATTTCTCAACCAACATCTCCAATGTGTTTCCATAATTCGTAGTTCGTGCTCGCTATCCTTTTATTCACCCATCACTTGCTCAAGCGTATCCCAACTGTTCGTTCCTCATGCTCAACTATCTCTCTGTATCCATGAATGCTCCACCGAACTTCCAAATCGTGCAAGCGAACTTTGATATTCAGTTTTCCATCTAATCGATCTCAACTGTTTCCAATACTTGGTCCACATCAATCCTTCAAATTTCAAATACTCTTTTCATTGCTTGTTCCGATCTCGTCCATCTCTCAAGTCTAATGATACGTCTATTTGCACAAGTCTATTCTCGATTGCTCAACTAAACATTTACTTGCACTATTTTTCATTCTTTTTAACTCAGCCGATGTGCACCAACCAACTTATATTCCTATTACCCATGTCCATTGAGGAAATTTCTTTCATATCTATCCAAAATATTCCAATGCCAAGTTCACTATATGGTATACCATATACCACTCCGAATCAAGTTACTACTCGCATCATAATTCTTTCGCACTAATCCAAGATCCGTTCGAGCCATCCCTTATGTGTGATCCTGCCATCCTCAACTCAAGTCTGACATAAAACTCTGCCAACGCATGAACCATCTAACTCTTTTATCAATCATGCTATGCAACGTATGCCATATTCCATTCTTAATACTTTTAACTATTTCTTAAATCGTTCGATATTTTTACTACACGAACAACCCGTACAACGAGCTCTTCCAAGTAGTCTAACCCAATACCCAACTGTTCCTTACATTTGTTGTACGAGCAACTCGTACAACACTATCCTGATATCCCCAAGCCAACTCAAACCTTATCAACCAATGCACCACACAAGCAACTCGTGCAATGCTCTCTGTGATATACCTAGCCAAAAATCTAACTTCTATCCAACATATTCGCTACATGAGCAACTCATGCAACGCTCCATCCTTATTCGATGCTTCTACTCATAACATGCCACATAACCAATCTCGTCTGGCAACCAACTTGCTCCACTAATTCAACTAGAAACTCCCTGAACGACAAGCCAAGCCAAAGCAATGACACCTCTCAACTTGCTACACAAATACAACAATGCCACACAACTTGCTGCACGAATGCAATAACGCCCAGCGATGTTAAGTGATCTACCAAAAACCAATGAAAGTAATGCAACAAAAAACAACATGCACCAACAACCAGCAATATATAGACTTATTGCATGAAACATCCAATGTGGCACTGAGTAGAGCCAAGAGCTAAACGACACGCGAAAGCGATTTAGAGTTTGTGATGAAGCGAAGGACAAAGTTCGAGAAAATAAACCGGGCGCTCTGGTACCAATATGTCATGACCCAATCTCCCGTAAGCTCAATCGTCCCCACTGAACGTGAATCACCATGTTCCAGCGCTCCTGTAGGACAATCGTTCTCATCGGAACGTAATACCGTACGAGCCTGGAGTTGCGCTCGCACGAGGCGATATTGTCAAATATCAAAGTTATCATCGAAACGATCAAGTTGCAGCAAAAGTCAAGTATTGTGTACCAAGCACACATCAGAGTATACACAACGAAGCTCTCGATAGGGTCAAAATAAAATACCACAAAGAATAATGCCACAAAGGAGAATGCCACACTCTCGCTCTTTCTCTTGCCCACAAAGGTACTTACCGTTCATACATTATGTCCCGTATATCCAAGCAGCGCCATTATACCTGCGCACCTAAAATAATATCCACAAACGTGGGTCAGTACACAGCCGTACTGGCAAGCGGGGTAACCCACTCGTCTAAGTCGACACTAAGTAGAATAGTGAATCCAAACAGTTATATGATAATCTTTCTACTTGAATCCTAGATTCATTTTATGGCAAATATATAACATATTAAGAAAAACTGTAAAGCAAATTAAGCATGTAAGCATTCAACTCAAGCCAATATACAAGCAAATATATCCAACTCAAAAAGGAAACTAGCATGCAAACCGTCTTAATCAAACCAAAGCAACATGAGAACCTATCAAACCATCATCCAAGCCTCAATATCCATCCTCAAACGATGCCACAATCCAAGCCTTAAAATCCAGTCTTCGATATGCACACTCTTGCCGAGGTAAGGTGGTCGCCGCCTACATAAAAAGCATAAAGCAAACCAAAATAAAGCAAACCAACTCTTATCTATATGAAGTCACTGGCCAAGCCGTCAAGGACTGTTCAACTGCAGTTCTACCCGATCCAGACTGGGTAGCTAGCCCGCCTGGTCGTATCGAACTGTCGGCACCGTACCCAAGGCACGTTACCATTATTTCCTCCATGGCCAAACGGTCCCGGTGCTCCGGAGCCTATCCCGTTCGAGGAAACCAAGCCCTGTGCGTAATAGGTTGTCCATGACCAATACAAACACCAAGTAAATATGATGAGAGAATCGAGCATTCTTGCCCCACCAAACTATCTAGCCTCAATCCTACCAACTATCCATAACCATTCTCCAACTTAGTCTAAGGGACCATCTCAATTTATCCCCATAGGTACTATGTCACTTTTTGATACAGTGTTCTAATTGGTGCAACACCCCTCGCTCAGAACAATCCCATGGAATAATGCCCCAACAGTGGCAATGCCCTCACCGATGTAGTTATTCGGTTTTGAACCACAACTGCACGCTTTGTATGACAAAGCGCCCAACTGATACTCGTGTACAGATGCACACTCATTCGCCCATCCAAATTGCCTGATGTTCCAACCAAGATGTATAATTCCAACTGTTTTTCCAACTGCCCCAAATATAATCTAATTCTAGCTCCAACTGCCAAATGCGAAACTAACTCAAGCCACAAATCTATCCAAGCAAGCGACGTACACTCTATGCACGCCATAGTATAGTAATTTCCAAGTTTTCGTCCAAGTGTTCAAGCCTTTACATGTGTTCCATATTATTAGGCATGAAGGAGTAGAGGAGAAGGGACATAGCCCACTCACCAATTCTGATTCTGTTAAGCACCATGCCTTATCGATACGGCCGATCCCTTGAACCCGTGGTCCGATGCAAAGCACGATCTACTCAATTGGTATGACCGTACGAGCGGATCGTGCTCTCCAAATCATCCGACTGATCGGACTAAAAAAAATGACATTATCGCTCCAATCCAGCTATCCCAGTACCGCTCTGAACGAACACCTAATTACCATCAAACTCTGCTAGCAATCTGTACATGAAACCAGCTCAAATCAATACTTGTTCCCAAATTCAACAAATTAAAATGTAACCAGCTATTGTCTCATTCAATCCGACTCAGCGTAATGCACCTTGTGGGGCATTACACGCATGACTCTGATTGTTTGGCACATTTTTATAGTTTTTGTCTTTTTCTTTTTGACACTTTATGGCCTGTCACATCCATCACTTCAGTCACTTCACTGACACATATTTAATGAATGTCACTTCGCTACTTGTTCCAAGGAGTGGACTTTGCCTTGACGTTATGCGTCACCTGCCTCATGCGGCAAGCAGTCCATGCAGCCTGGAGACATATGCGGCCAGCTCGTCCATGCGGCCAGTGCTCATGCGCCTGATCAGTGCATGCGGCCTGACCCATGCGATAATTCATGCGTGCACTTCTCATGCGCGCATGTGATCCTATGCGACTCTATTAATCTATGTACACGTTCCATGATTTTTTGAGTTTAATTATTTTATTTAAAATATTTTTTTATTCTATGTGGTTGGTCTTGACAATTGCTTGTTATTAAGGAAGAAATGGACTTAGTAACCAGACTATGCTAGACATGGATATGTGCTAGAACTGACTATGTGCATAGTATGATTATATGTTGTAGTAGGATATATGGCAACCCAAAGTGAACTAAGATTAGTAGATTAACTTATCCTTTGTTCATCGGATAGAGTGAGGGGCGTGGTTCTGCTCGAAAGATGATCTGGAATTCCGGTACTTGTTTGATTTATGGATTATGGATATGCTCCAGAGTGGTTCACACTCTTTTTCTTACTCACGTTCAGTGGCAACGTCATTGATCGATAGTTGGTATACCTGATTTAAGGAAATTATATTTTGACCAAGTTTTCCCATGTGATAAGACTCATATGACCAACTATAAGTTTGGTGATTCGACCTAATTTTTTGTATCCGTGCCGATATAATTACTACGTGCTACGTCTACATGTATTATAAATGTGCACTAAGGTACGACATAACTTGCTACATGATATAAGATTACATATTTTGGATTGTGCATCGAGAATGCCTCCTATACTATGCGACATATGATATTATTATATTAATTCCCCAACACAGGCATGGTATATGAGTCAACTATCAAAGTGTGGCTAGGACTTGATTGATTGTTGCATCACGCTGAGGTGAATCCAAATTGAACTGCCAAGTGACAAAGTGGATTCATATCTAGTGTGGACCGTACTATGGTATGGCATATAAGAGGAGTAACATGTGACCACGCCATGTGATTCCAACTAACAGTAGGGTTAACTAGGCAACTAAAATATATAGAGCATTGGGAGGAACGGGATCCCGAGATCGTGCATGACGAGGCACCCTTAGATAATTTTTGAGGTGTGAAAGTTTGCCACCACAGATATTGTATATCATCCACACTAGTAGAGTACAATATTTGACTTTTTATATTTAAACCGAGCCAATATTTTCCCTATAGGAAGGTTGGAACTGTTACTGATCTATCTCAGCAAGGTGGCCCTATGGAAGACCGGTGCATATTCTACTTACTACGTATTATTATTATTGGTTCGGCTAGCCATGTTCACCTGTAGCATAATTTGAGGATCTCTATATTATTGCATTACTGGGATAACCCAGACTCCACGTATCAAACCGTAGGATTGATTGGCCGATTAAATGAGTATGTACTGGTAGTCTAGGGACATTAACTATTATGGTGCGATGGTTCAACCCTTGTCCTTGTTTGGTTGTAGGATTGCGTCAATGTGTCACAATAGGTGTCATGCCCCAAACTCCCGCAAGCTCTCTAGTCCCCGTTGAACATGAATTACCACATTGCAGCGCTCCCACAGGACAATCGTTCTCATCGGGATGTGATACCGTACGAGCCTGAAGTTGTACTCGCACAAGGCGATGTTTTCAAACACCAAAGTTAACATCGAAATGACCAAGTTACAGCGAAAGTCAAGTATTGTGTACCAAGCACACATCAGAGTATACGCAGCGAAGCTCTCGATAGGGTCCAAATAAAATGCCACAAAGGCTAATGTAATACTCTTGCTCTTTCTCTAGCCCACAAATGTACTTACCGTTAATACATTATGTCCCGTATATCCAAGAAGTGCCACTACACCTGCGTACCCGAAATAATATATGTAACGCCCCACAACAGCACGGTACGTTACGCTGAGTTAGATTGAATGAGGCAATAGCTGGTTGTATTTTAATTTGTTGGGTTTGGAAACAAGTATTAATTGAGTTGGTTTCATATGCAGATCGCTAATTGAGTTCAATAGAAATTAGGTATTCGTTCAGAGCAGTACTGAGATAGCTGAATTGGAGCGATAATGCCACTTTTCTTAGTCCGATCGGTCGAATGATTTGGAGAGCACGATCTGCTCGCACGGTCATTCCAGTTGAGTAGATCGTACTTTGCATCGGACCACGGGTTCAAGGGATCGGTCGTATCGGCAGGACATGATGCTTACGGAATCAGACCTGGTGAGTGGGCTCTGTCCCTTCTCCTCTACTCCTTCATGCCTAATAATATGGAACACACATAAATGCTTGAACACTTGGACTAGAAATTAAAAATCACTACACTGTGGCGTGCATAGAGTGTACGTCGTTTGCTTGGATAGACTTGTGGCTTGAGTTGGTTTTCGGATGGATAGTTGGAGCTAGAGTTGGATTATATTTGGGGCATTTGGAGAAATAATTGGAATTATGCTTGGACAGTTGGAATATTCTTGGTTGGGATACCGGGAATTCGGGCGAACGAGCGTGTATCCGTGCACAAGTATCACTTGGTCGCTTTGTCAAGCAACGCATGCAGTTGTGATTCAAAACTGAACAACTGCATCGACGAGAGCATTGTGCCAATGTTGGGGCATTGTGCCACGAGATCGTTCTGAGCGAGGGATATTGCACCAATTAGAATACTGTATCGAGAAGCGGCATAGTGCCTATGGGGATAACTTGAGATTTATGCCTTGGACTATATATTAGAGAATGGTTATGGATAATTGGTTGGATAGTTGGTTGGATGAGTCTAGAATTATTTGGTAGGACGAGAATGTTTGATCCTTTCTTCATACCTACTTGGTGTCTGCATCGGTCACGGACAACCTGTGTTGCACGGGGTTTGGTTTTCTCGAACAGGATAGGCTCCGAATAACCGGGACCGTTTGACAATAGAGGAAATAAAGGTAACGTGTCCTGGGCGTGGTGCTGGTAGTTTGATACGACTAGGTGGGCTAGCTACCCGGTCTGGATCGGGTAGAACTGCAGTTGATCAGTCCTTTATGGCTTGGCCAGTGACTTCATATAGATAAGAGTTGGTTTGCTTCACTTTGGTTTAGTTTATGCTTTTCGTGTAGGCGGCGGCCACCTTACCTCGGCAAGAGTGTGCATATCCAGAATTGGATTATGGCTTGGATTGAGTGAGGCTTGGATAATGGTTCGATAGGTGCTCGAGTTGCTTGGATTTGAGTAGGACGGTTTGCATGCTAGTTTCCTTTGAATTGGATATATATCTTGTATATTTGCTTGAGTTGAATGCTTGCATTGCTTAACCCGCTTTACAGTTTTTCTTAACATGTCATCCCTATGCCATAAAATGAATCTAGGATTCAACTAGAAAGATTACCATATAATTGTTTGTATTCACTATTTTACTTAGTGTCGGCTTAGACGAGTAGGTTATCCCGCTCACCAGTACGACTGTGTACTGACCCATGTTTGTGGATATTATTTCAGGTACGCAGTATTGGTATCAGAGCGCCTGGTTCATTTTCCTCGGACTTGGTCCTTCGCTTCATCACAAACTCTAAATAGCTTTCGCGTGTCGTTTAGCTCTTGGCTCTACTCAGTGCCGTATTAGATGTTTCATGTAATAAGTCTATATATTGCTGGTTGTGGCTGCATGTTATTTTTTGTTGTATTGCTTTTGTTGGTTTTTGGTAGATCGCTTAGCATCGTAGGGCTGTGTTGCATTTGTGCAGCAAGTTGAGAGGTGTCGTTGTGTTGGCTTGGCTTATCATTTGGGAAGTTTCTGATTGTATTCGTGGATCAGTTAGTTGGCAGACGAGATTGGTTATGTGGCATATTATGATTAGAAGCATTGATTGAGAATAGATCGTTGCACGAGTTGCTCGTGTAGCGAATAGTTGGATGGAGTTTGATTTTTGGCTGGGTATATCATAGAGAGCATTGCACGAGTTGCTCGTGTAGCGCATTGGTTAAGCAGGTTTGAGTTTGGCTTGGGAATATCAGGATAGCGTTGCACGAGTTGCTCGTACAGCAAATGTGTGGAACAGTTGGATATTGGATTAGATTACTTGGAAGAGATCATTGCACGGGTTGCTCGTGTTGCAAAAGTATTAGACGGTTTGAGAATAGCTGGAAGTATTGAGAATGGAATATAACACAAGTTGCATCTAGCGATATTGATGGAAGAGTTAGATGGTTCATGCGTTGACTGAGTTTTATGTCAGACTTAAGTTGGGGATGGTAGGATCACGCATAAGGGATGGTTCGAACGGATCTTGGATCAGTGTAAGGAATCGTGATATGAGTAGTAACTTGATTCAGAGTGGTATATGGTATACCACATAGTGAGTAAAGACATTGAAATATTTTGGATAGACATGAATGGAAATTATCGCAACGGACACGGGTAACAGAAATATAAGTTGGTTGGTGCACATCGGCTGAGTTAGAAAGAATAAAAAATGAAGCAAGCGAATATTGAGTTGAGCAATCGAGAACGGACTTGTGTAAATAGAAATATCGTTGGCCTTGAGAGATGGACGAGATCGAAACAAGCAATAGGAATGAGTGTTTGGGAATTTGAGGGATTGAGGCAGACAAAGTATTGGAACCAAGTTGAGATAATCAGATGGAAAGCTAAATATCAGAGTTCGCTTGCACGAATTGGAAGTTTGGTAGAGCATTCATGAATGCAAAGAGAGAGCTGAGCATGAGAAAAAAATAAATTGGGATACGCTTGAGTGAAGCGATGGGTGAATAAAAGGATAGCGAGCACGGACTACAAATTTTGAAAACATATTGGAGTTGTTGGTTGAGTAATAAAACATGATCTAGTTTGGAGGGGCAATGCGATGGATTCGTACAAACTTAAGTATTTTGGATATTGGTGCTCAGGAAGTTGGACTCATGGTTTAGCGAAAGTAAAATTTAGTAAAATGGTGCAACGATGGTAGACGAATTCTCTGGAAGACATAAACGGGCATAAGGCAAGTCAAGTTGATGTTAAGTCAGGTTAAAAGTTAACACTTGCAGAATTGAGGCAGATTGAGGCAACAAGTAAAGGTAACATGGATTTAAGATTTATGTTGGAACTGATGCAGGAGGCATTGAAAGAGTATGGACTAATCAGAACGTAGAGAAAATTAAGACATGCTAAGAAATAAAATGAGAGCAAGGATTATGGCGGATGGACTTTTGAAGATAGCTAAACGAGAGAGCAACGTTGGAGCAAATCACTATACTACTCGAGCTAGTTGGACGTGTACTGTGAAGCTGGCATACGGATAAGAATTGAAGAAAGTCTTTGGTTTCGGGAATTATTGCAAGTGGTAGTGCGAGAAGTCGAACATGGCAGTTTAAAAAAATTAATGGATTCAGGGTAGAACGACGGATTGATGGAAGACGATTTCAACGAGCGCAGTTCTCGAATTATGGCTTGGATAGATAGTAAGACTTTATGTGGTTAAGCGACGTTTGGTTGACAGGTTCGTCAGAGGTAGTGCATGAAGTTCTCAAAGTCGAAAGTTCGTTCGGATGGATAGTTGGATTGTGGCTCAGATTTGCAGATGAGATATAGCATGGTTCGTAGTAACGTCCATCGTGATTACTTACAATTATCGAGCGTAGCTTCGGGACAGCTGACCCTAGCGACTTGACCGCCAAATCAGAGATGAATATTGTAGACTCATAGAACGACCCTTGAGGCAGCGCATTTAGGAATGTGTCGAGGGTGGATGTGAGTAGTAAGTGACTGAGTGTTGGATTTGAGAGATCCTTGGGATAGCCTTCAGCTGAAGATATAGCCAGAAGATCGAAGCGATGGTGGGAATGGCCTAAGTCAACTGATGAGATTCGGAGTCACAGATTTTTGAAGATAACATCGCCTCTGACTCGTCGTGCCCCGAAAGGGAATAACATTATATGAATTGACGACTGTAAAACTAGCTTATGAAGTTAAAGCAGCGGCTCGTTCAGATTAAATTATTGCAATACTGGAAGGAACATATGTGCCTCAGATCTACAAGATGCATTAAAACTTAGTCTAGGATGCGTGCTCGTACAGAAGGCAAAGGTGATATCCTGTGCTTCGAGGCAGTAGAAGCAGCGCGAAGAACTATTCCATGCACAACGTAGAAATTGTGGCGAGTGTGTCCACGTTGAAATCGTGGCGATACTATCCCTTTGGCGTGGCGACGAAATCTTCATGGATCACATAAACCTCAATATAGATGTTCACCCAGTGAGGTATTAAGATTAAGGAAAAGGAGTTTGGCTAAGCTGATCTAAGAGCAAAGTTTAATATTTGGGTAAGTCGCCTAGCTGGGGTAGTATCAGTTGTGATGATCGTTCGGAGCAATAGAAGATATTTGGAGATGGTGCTAGTGTGGATTCAGAAATAGTTGGATGGATTAAGTTGGAACATGAACTGAATTGAGTCAGCTGGAAAATTATCATACTTGAGGATAGCGCTTGTGCGAATATGTTAGAATGAAAATCAGGATTGGTTCACTTTGGAGTAAAGCTAATAAATGCCTCGGACATAAAGATACCCTTGTAACTTGTTCAAATTCGCTATCGCTAAGCTCGGCTGAAATGCATGTATTTCAGGGATGCCTTAAATATATATATGATCCAAAACTAAGCGATATGAGAAATTCGTATTAAGCTGCAAGAAGGATGCGGGAATATGGAATTTATGTGATACGTTAAGCGCGAAGCGAGATACTGAGTCGAGATCAAGAGAATGTAAATTGCATGGAGCAGGGTTATGAATTGGGCAAGCAGCATGCTAGTAAAGAATGGATACTTGTTCGATTCGAGGACGAACCTGATTCTAAATGGTATATTATGTAGCGCCCCACAACCGCACGGTACGTTAAGCTGAGTCGGATTGAATGAGACAATAGCTGGTTAAATTTTAATTTGTTGGGTTTGGGAACAAGTATTGATTGAGTTAGTTTCATGTGCAGATCGCTAGCGGAATTCGATAAAAATTAAGTGTTCATTCAGAGCAGTACTGAGATAGCTGGATTGGAGCAAAAATTCCGTTTTTCTTAGTCCAATCGGTCAAATGATTTGGAGAGCACGACCTGGTCGCATGGTCATACTAGTTGAGTAGATCGTGCTTCGGACCACGGGTTCAAGGGATCGGCCGTATCGACAGGACATGATGCTTACAAAATCAGACTTGGTGAGTGGGCTCTGTCCCTTCTTCTCTATTCTTTCATGCCTAATAATATGGAACACACATAAAGGCTTGGACACTTGGACTGGAGCTTGAAAATTACTACAGTGGCGTGCATAGAGTATACGTCGTTTGCTTGGATAGATTTGTGGCTTGAGTTAGTTTTCAGATGGATAGTTGGAGCTAGAGTCGGATTACATTTGGGGTAGTTGGAGAAATAATTGGAATTATGCTTGGACAGTTAGAATATTCTTGGTTGGGACATCGAGAATTCGGGCGAGCGAGCGTGCATCCGTGCACGAGTATCACTTGGGCGCTTTGTCAAGCAAAGCGTGTAATTGTGGTTCAAAACCGAACAACTGCATCAGCTAGGGCATTGTGCTACTGTTGGGGCATTATGCCACGGGATCGTTCTGAGCGAGGAGTATTACACCAATTGGAACACTGTATCGAGAAGCGGCATAGTACCTATGGGAATAACTTGAGATTTGTGCCTTGGGCTATATGTTAGATAATAATTATGGATAATTGGTTGGATAGTTGGTTGGATGAGTCTAGAATCGTTTGGTGGGGCGAGAATATTCGATCCTCTCGTCATACCTACTTGGTATCTGTATCGGTCACGGACAACCTGTGTTGCACGGGTTTGGTTTCCTCGAACGGGATAGGCTCCGGAGCACCGGGACCATTCGGCCATGGAGGAAATAATGGTAACGTGCCTTGGGCGCGGTGCCGGTAGTTCGATACAACCTGGTGGGCCAGCTACCTGGTCTGGATTGGGTAGAACTGTAGTTGATCAGTCCGATCAGTCCTTTATGGCTTGGCCAGTAACTTCATATAGATAAGAGTGGTTTGCTTTACTTTGGTTTGGTTTGTACTTTTCGTGTAGGCGGCGGCCACCTTGCCTCGGTAAGAGTATGCATATCGAGAATTAGATTATGGCTTGGATTGAGGATGGATATTGAGGCTTGGATAATGGTTCGATAGGTTCTCGAGTTGTTTGGGTTTGAGTAGGACGGATTGTATGCTATTTTCCTTTGAGTTGGATATATATCTTATATATTTGCTTGAGTTGAATGCTTGCATTACTTAACCTGCTTTATAGTTTTCCTTAACATATCATCCCTATGCCATAAAATGAATCTAGGATTCAACTAAAAAGATCACCATATAACTGCTTGCATTCACTATTTTACTTAGTGTCGGCTTAGACGAGTGGGTTACCCCGCTCACCAGTACGGTTGTGTACTGACCCATGTTTGTGGGCATTATTTTAGGTACGCAGGTATAGTGGCGCTGCTTGGATATATGGGACATAATGTATGAACGGTAAGTACCTTTGTGGACTAGAGAAAGAGCAAGAGTATCGCATTAGCCTTTATGGCATCGCCTTTATGGCATTTTATTTGGACCCTATCGAAAGCTTCACTGCATATAATCTGATGTGTGCTTGATACACAATACTTGACTTTCGCTGTAACTTGGTCGTTTCGATGATAACTTTGGTGTTTGACAATATCGCCTTATGCGAGCGCAACTCCAGGCTCATACAACATCACGTCCCAATGAGAACGATTGTCCTGCGGGAGCGCTGCAACATGGTGATTCATGTTCAGCAGGGACTAGAGAGCTTACGGGAGATTGGGGCGTGACAATAGGTCATGTAGCGAAGATGCATATTATACCTATATCTTAGCTTGTATTATACATGTATGTCCTGGATTATATTGATGTGTTGTATCTTTGTCGTATTCATAATTGGTTAGTCGTACCCCGTCTCAGAGTAGTACGGTACCTCTTGTCTTTGTTTGGTTGTAGAGGTGTCCTACTGCTCCTATGAAAGGTCATATGCTTGCAGTTATGGCACAGATTATCCTATTTTATATACTTTATTGGTTTTTGCTTCATTCACTTGTGCTCCTTTGTGGTACTTGCTATCGGGGCCTGACCCCGCTAGTTTTGTTTGGCCAGGTTTAGTAGTAGAGCCCGAGGATCCCGTCCTGTATCTGTCCGATGGCGCACACCAAGAGGATGTCCGTTGAGGAACTTGAGTGAGTTTCTTCTTCCCCACTATAAGTATCATTCTTTTTACCTTTTGGCGTTTAGCCGACGATATTTGTTAGCCGGTTTATCTGGACATTAGTTCCTCTACATGATTGTATATTATTCAGATCGCGGCTGACTTACAGTCATGTACTCTTGACAATGCACTAGTGTAGCATCCTGTATAACTAGTTTCATGTTCATTCTGATAGAGCGTCAGGGACGCCTATATGCTTTATCTTACATGTTCATTCTTATTGTTTCCTGGTTGATGATTGAGTCATAGATGTTCTTGACCCTAGGTGACTTGATTGTAGCATGCACCCACTTGTCTCTTTACAACCTTAGCACATTATGTCTTACTTTGGTATTCTGCAAGGTGTGGTTGGCTGAGTCACTCCCCTGCTCTCCAGTATTCTGATTTTAGGGCATGACAAGGTTTTAGAGGTGGCCCATGCAGGTCTGTCTTTTGACGCGTGGTTAGAGTGCAAAGTTCTGCTCAGGTGAAGGTCTGCAACCCCGGTCCTTATTTGGTTTAATGGTTGCGGTCCTAATCCAGAGTGGTTCCTATGCCCTCTTGCCGTTCGCCTCCATATCTTTCTTATAGCTGTTCTGTTATCAGTTCTTCTAGTAATATTTTAAGACAAGTATATTGGTACTGTACAAGTCCCGACTCGCATTTATTATTTATGTCGCTTGATTTGTGCATGATTATGGTGGGTTTTATCTATCACCTTGAGCTTCTTTATGGTACTTGTTGCTTGGGGTTCTGACCCCATTGGTTTTGTTTGGCGAGATTTACCCGAGGAGAACCAGGATCCCTAATATTTTCAGCAAGATGGCTCGCACTCGTAGAACTGCGGCCGAAGCTCGCGAGTGAGTTTCCTTCTTCCACCCCTCGTTTTGATTACTTTATTTTATGGTGTCAGCAAGGGGCAGAGTTAACTCCTTTTATTTTTGAGACTACGGTCAATATGATGTATATATTAGACCATGACTAGTATATTTAATCATGTATAATTATACTCTGCTAGTATAATATTTTGTATTCAATAGCTTCATGATCATATGTGACATGTAATTTGTGACGCCTCTTTACTTTCATGTATGATATACTCTTATATTTTTGTTGATGGATTGAGATACTAGGATTTGTCGGCCTTAAGACTGACGTCATGAGCATGCTAGAGTCCACCCATTTGTCTTCTTGATAGCCGTGATGGTCGTACGATATTTCATACCTTGTACGGAGTAGCTGGCCATGTCCGTTCTCATATTTATCCAGTATTCTGGGAGCGGGACGTGACACCTTGAAGTATTTAGGACTGTAAAATTTTTTACAGTCCTGAATTTCTACATGACTGTAAAAAATTTCTACAGTCCTGAATTTCTACATGACTGTAAAAATTTTCTACAGTCCTTTTTCTTCCAACGAGCGACTGTGCCAACTTCAAATTCCTAAAATGGTTTCGAAAGTTCAAAAATTCGTTCAAAGTTAATATAAAACATATTTTATATTACTATACAATGATCTTTTGAGCATTTAGAAGATAAACTATCAAAATAAAATCAAAATTACAAACCCTAAAATTATAAAAATTATAAATGGATAATATGGAGGAACAAGATTGGAAAGATTATTTGTGGGAGGATTGGAAAGAAGATTAGGGTTTTGGAGGAGACGAAGGAGATGGAGAAGGGAGAACTTTAGGTTTTTGAAAAGAGAGAATGAAAGTTAGAATGAAAGGTATAATGAAAGAGTTTGGAATAATTTGGGGATGTTTGGGAGATGTGGGCAACCCCAAGTAGTAAAATGGTTGTCCGAGTAAAAGTTTCTCTAAACTAGGCTAGCCCCGAGTAAGTTTTGATGTGCTCCGATAAAAAGTCTTATTATTTTTTGCGGCGTTGTAAATTTAGATAATTTATAAAGGCACAATAAAAGTTACTTGGGGATGTCTTGTTTTCTTTTATTTATTTACAAGTTTGTCATTGAAAAAATTCACTCGAGCTTGTCCAAAATTTTCTTTAGGACTGCCACAATTTTTTATAGTCATATCAATATACTGGATTGTCAAAGAATTGGATAGTCCTAAAAAAATATGTTGTTCATTTAGGACTGTCAAAATTTTTAACAGTAGTTCCAATAGGTAGAACTATCAAAAAATTTGACAATCCGTCCAATAGGTAGAAATTTTCATAAATCCTGTATCAAGTCAGGATTATAATTTTTTTCTATAGTCATCTATATTGTCAGGACTGTAAAATTTTTCTATACTCATATATATTGTCACGACTGTAGCAACAGTCCTAAGTCGACACTATCGACGGAAATTCAAAGTTCAAAACTCTATAATGGGTTAAAAACTTTAGAATTTTTTGCCAGACGTTCATCCAAAACATATTTGTTACTACACTATAATATTTTGGGTATTAACAATAATTGGAAATTTTTTTAGGATTTTGAAGTAAAAAAAATGCTGAAAAAGATTTTGAAGAGAGTAAAAGTAATTTTTTTTTTTTTTTTGGGGAGTGGGGGTGGTGGTGGGTCATCTACTAAGTTTTTGGCTGCCTGAGTAAAAGTTTCACAAAAATGGACTAACTTCGATACTGGGATAGCCATGAGTAAGTTTTGTAGTAACTTGATAAATTACCTAATTTTAAAAGGTCATTGCATTGCAAACAACACTACACACAATGGTAGTGATTATCACAAATTTCTGCAATACTGAACATAGCCAAATACAAAATAACAAGGAAAGTCTCTATATTCATGATTTATCAATTTTAGAGAGTGCTTGGTTGGTTGTAATTGAAAGTGAGTGCAATATTTGTTTGCATTATTTCCATTGGTTGTAATATTTGATTTGATGTAAATGATAAAATGGATGCAATAAATGTTGCATCATTTCTTCCAATTACGAATATTGTTGTGGGATTTACAAATTCGTTATTTAGAAAGATGATGGTTTCTTTATTTAACATAGCTAACCTAAAAATGATTGATAAGACAATAATATAGATTTTGGCAAGTCGCACATTAATAAAAAAAAAATTCACAAGTTGAGGATTGGATGTAAACCAAAAAGATCTTCTAGGAGAATATATATATATATATTTTTGTTTTTTGTTTTTTTGCTTTATAAATCCAAAGCAACAATTTTTATTTTATTTTATCAATCATCGGAAAGCCGTTACAACGGATTGCAAAGTTACACTCTCTTAATATTTTAGTTCTACATGAATAAATAACAATGTAATTGGGCACAAAATCGTAAACTAGAATTATGAGTCATATCATCAGTAAGGGACTATTGGCTGTAAATATAATTGCAACTACATTTGTTGCAATATTTACACTATTTTATAGTACTGGGTTGACTGTAAATGAATCCACTAATGCAATAAAAACTGCAATACATACATTAATTTCTGTAACATTTGTTGTAGTTATTTTGGATGTAGCTTCAATTCAACAGCAATAGTTATAGAGCGGTAAGTGAACCCGCGATCACGTCCCCATTTTTCACTGTTAATTTCAAGTACTATGCTATGACTGCAACCAAATGCCTACAAACCTCTTACAACCGCCACGTGGCGTCCACGTGGTAGCCGTCCATTAGAGGATGGGGGAGATGTGGGATCCGGTGGCTGTTCGGGTGGCCGCCACGTGGCAGGAACGTCACGTAGCAGTCGTTCATTGGAGGAAGAGGTGGGATCGGGTGTGGCCCACATAGCGGGGGGAGAGAGGGTTGTAAGAAGGTTGTAAGCATTTGGTAGTAAACTTAGCATTATTGTAATTTCAATTTTGTATTATTGAGCGGTAAGTGTAAAATGCCAATAGTTACGGGAGTGAGCATGCAAACTTGTACTATAATGCTAGTTGTCAAAATCATAAACGTTGGAGGGGATATGTGAAAACTAACCTACTTCTGCATCAAAACCCGATTTCCCAAATTTTAGGTCAGAAGAAGAAGAATGGGAGGAGATCATCATGGACACAGCCATGGAGGCGAGGTGGACTTCAGGGGGAAGGTGTGGAGCATGACAGGTGGGCCCTATTGCAGGCCGAAGCACTGGAAGAGGAACACCGCCATTGCCATGTTCGGAATCTTCCTCGTCTGCATCCCCATAGCAATGAAGTCAGCCGAGCTCGAGGTCTCTCTCTCTCTCTCTCTCTCTCTCTCTCTCTCTCGTCCACTTCGATTTGGTTAAATTGGTAGATCATATTGTTGCTAAGAATTTTCGAATCTTTGCTGTGAGGAACGAATATAACACAACACGGATACATACACTACGACACCGATAAGGCACCGGTTTCGGTGTGTCCTAATGTATTTTATAATATGTGGGTCGTGTTCGATAACGTGTCCGACACGAGGCAAGATGGGCACACTGATGATTTTTGGAGTGTGATTAGATTGGAATCATGAAGCGGGACAATTAGATTAGTCGTTTAGATTATTATTGTACAAAGATTTGTTACTGAATTTGCCAAGTATGACCTATATTTAAGGAGTAATTTTACTATAAAGTTAGATTTGGGTGTTCTGAAAATGGAGGGGTTTAGTAACTTAAGGTCCAAAGGACGTTTGTTCATTTTACATAGGTTACACATAACTGCTGACTGGAGGTTTAATACAATGATCCCATCGCCTTACATTCCTAGTGCTGTCTATTCGAGCAAATTCGAAGCTCGGTTATCAAGTCCTTTGAAATTTAGGGGAAGTTACAAAAATGTGAATATTGTCATACACAGCAACAGTGACACGGCACCGGTTTCAGTGTCCTAATGTATTTTAGAATATCCGCTTAAATGTCCGGCACGAGGCAAAATGGACACACTATTTATTTTTTGGAATATTAGATTGGAAGCATGAATTGGACGATTAGATTAGTATATTACATTATTTTTTACAAAGAATTGTTTCTGAATATGCTAAGTGTGATCTTGATTTATAGTTGTAATTTTACTGCAAAAGTAGATTCGAGTGTTCTAAAAATAGAGGGGATTTAGTAATTTAAGATCTGAAAGGGGGTAGAGGAAAAGATACGTTAGCTAAATGTTTCATTACAATTAATGAAACAATTGAAGCATAATTGTTAGTATATGTAAAGAGGGTGTTTGTTTATTTTACATAAGTTACACGTAACTGCCAATTGGCGGTTCAACATAAATAATCCCCATGTTTTGCCATCTTCGTCCCCTTCCGTCCCCATTGCCATCTAGTTGACCAAACTTGAAGTCCGGTTATCCAATCTTTGGAATTTTGATCTGTTTGACTAGTAGGGAAAATAGAAAAAATGTGACAATTGTCATATCAAATATCATGACGTCTGAAAAATACTCGGGAATTGTTTTAACTTTTTATTTGAAATATACAATGTCTAGATTCGTTAACTGCAAGTGTATTTTACAAAGAAATGAATTTCATTGACCAGGGCTTTCAGTTGAAGATCACTAGAGTTTTTATAAAATATATTAAATTAACATGATATATATTATATAGTATGTAGGCTACAAGACCATTATGGGAGACTAAATTTTGAGGTACATTGTCTTATTGAGAAGAGTTTATCAAAATTGTCTAATAGGGTATTAGAAGCTACGATCTTACATGTTTACAGATATTGGTAATAGGCTAGAATAATGACTGAATTGTTATTGGCTACTGGGATAATTATTTAAAATCACCAGTGAAACACCACAGAGATATTATTATGCTCACACATGAGTACAATTGAGAAGTTGACAGAATTCACATAAATACAAATGGGAACAAGCAGATTGTAAGGAAAGGTGTCTCGATCTTTCACAGGAAATGTCTATTACTTGAGTCTAATTATTACTGCAGTTTTTGATATTTTCCATTGCAGTTTGAAGTTACAAATTATCAGTTTGAAGAATTCTACTTATGAAGATTAAATTAGATTCTTCAGTTAAATAATGAGATTCTTCATCATGGTTTCACTGTACTTCCCAGTTCATGAAATTATGATACCAAGATCTGTGGGATTGATCATCAACCATGGGAATTGACTAGTGTCTCTCTAGAGCAACACATATTAGATTTCCGAATGATACTAGGAACATGATTTATCAGGAGAATAGTAATGTTTTAAATTTTAGCTGACTACAACAAACAATAGACTCAATTTTAGGCCTCTATCCTATGTTGCACGGACACCACACGGCACAGTTCGGACACAGCGACACGGGATTTACACCTATTTTGGTGTGTCCTAGTTTATTTTGGAGTATATGTGCTTGTGCTCGATATGTGTTCGACATGAAGCGACTTGGACATAGTATGATTTTTTGGTCCGTTCTTCCTTTCCACTATGTCCTTTCTATACAGGTCATCAACAGGTTTGCAATAAAATAGACCATAATAGCTATTATTACCATTGAATAATTAGTCACTTGAAGACTAATTCAACGTATGCATTGTCTTCATAATTAGCTATTGCTGCGAATGAACGATTAGTCATTTGAAGACTAATTCAACCTATTAATGGTCTTCATAATTGTATATAAAGTAAACTAATTAGAGTGTCAATGGTAAGAAAGTTCTACAGGAGGTTCATAAGGTTACTGAAACCAGTGCTATTTGGTGCACAAGAACCCAATAAAATCATATTACAGTGTTGGTACTTGCTAGAGCTAAAAAAGATTTACCTACAGAGTAAAGGGCTTTAGGAAAGTTAATAAACATGTAAAAAGTATGGCTTGAAGCATTCTATGGTTCTCCTGTTTCGCTTTTGATAATGACAATTCAGACTAAATTGATATTTGGATCTTGGTTGGTACCTTAATATTTTTAAGGGAAGTCCGTATAGTGTGAATTTATTACAACGTACTAAAAGCTAGTTGCTTAAGGTTTGAACTTTGAATATACTTGGGATAGAGTACCATAGAAACATACTGTATAAATTTAAAAAGCACATAAAGTGACAAGGTAGGAAGGTAAGCAAGCTAATAATAGAAGGGTATAAACCTTGCTTGAACATAAATATGCATTTGAGCAAACTTTTGTGACATTTCCAGTATTAAAACTACAATCATTCTTATTTTCCACCCATATTATGTTTACTTAATAATACCCTGTTGCATGACATGTGGGCTGCACATGATGTGGGGCTACTTTTGAGTGCATGTTATTGAGATGGGTGTGTAAAAGGGCAGCCCTTCCCAAGGTTTGTTGCTTACACCAGTTGTCGCTTGGTGTCTGAAGTAAAGACTGTAAATAGACCAGGTTAGAATAGAACATTCTATTGAACCTATTTTTATCTTCCCACATTTTGGACCATGTAGTATGATAAGCTTATAGCTTCATTAGAGAGAGTTTTATAGTAGTCACAACTATGTTGTTACAGGCGACACCTAGGCGCGCCTAGGCGGCCTGTTGAGGGGAGAGCGCCTCGACCAGGAGAAATATTTTTCGTGTTTGGAGATGGGTGTCTAGGCGGGCGCCTAGGGTCGACCAGGAGAAGGAAAGGCGGGCGCCTAGGCTATTGTTGCTGCTGCTGCTCAAAAAAAAAAATTTGATGTTGCTGCTGCTGGTACTTCTTCTTCTACTGCTGCTGCTACTTCTGCTCGTACTGCTGCTACTCGTACTGTTGTTGCTGCTGCTATGACCTGGGCGGACGCCTAGGCGAGGCGGCCACCCTCTCGTCTCGTCTCGCCTAGCGCCCAGAACAACTTTGAGTCACAATTTCATTCTACACATTTAATAATTTTAATATAGCTACTGGAGACTCAAAATCTACTGCATAATCTTTCCATGCAATTGTGTTGTGTTTTTTTTCAGTCAGTGAAAATCATATGCAAATCTCTCCTCTATGGAGATCTTAATTAACCTTTTTAGTATCTATAGATTTTAATTTACTTTCAAAATCGACCATATTGACAAATCCAAATTGTTTTCGATACTTGTAGTTAGTATCTATAGAGTTTGTATTGTGCCTCATAAGTTATAGCTGGTACAATTTTGTATATCTCCCTCAAATTTTAGAAATAACTACCAAAACACTAGTTCTTTGACTAGGCATTATTCTAAACTTTAAGAATTTTGTTGAATAACTTTAGCTACATCAGTTGTTTGTATCCTAAACATATTGATATTTGATAGTGCAATAGGGATGTCCTTAGCACTGATTTGTGGTATGTTTCCGTAACAGTTACAGGTAAGAATAGAAGGTATTCTAGATTGCTTGGTTACTTGCTCTACGGTACATAAGCATTGGCTTAGTGGTCCTGCAAAATTTGACTCGTCCCTGATAGCCAATTACTCGGTGCTCATATCGATTACTTATTCATGGAATGCAATCGGTTCATATTATCCATTCGGAGCATTCATCCAATTAATCTCATTCCATTTCCTAAATAGAGGAATGTAAATGGGTTAGCTCTTAATATAATAATTGGCTATATTATTCTTGTATGAGAGAGGTGGGTGGTTAACTGTAAATAACTTTCCCTTTCCTAATTACGTCTTCCTAGTAGCCCAATTTGCTTGGTGCTCATATCCATTACTTATTCATGGATTGAAACCCATTCCTATTTTCATCCAATCAATCACATTCAATTCCCAAGTGGAGGAATGTAAACGGGTTAATTCTTAAAATCAGTTAGGCACATATTCTTGTAGGGGTGGTTAACTGTAAATAACTTCCCCATTCTTAACAGGTCCCTTCATATTCACATGAGAGAGAAAATGGTTAATTCGTTCACTTTTATATTGAAACCTTATTAGGTAGTTCTCGTTAGCAACTTGTGAAAACAAGTCATCCACTTTTCATCGATATCTTTTTATTTTAATAGTACCTTTTATTGTTCACTCTCAGGACTTGTTTGGCTACTGTCACGTTTCGATTCCGCAGAACCGAAAGTCGTCACTGGATGTGATGTTGTACAAGTCTAAATTGTACTTGTACAAGGCAAGAACAACCAATATTGATAAAATCAAGGTAGTCAAAGGCGCAAGGCGCACTCAAGGCGCAAAGGATCCAAATCGCCCGAGGCGCAAGGCGCACTTAAGGCGCGCGCCCGAGCGACATGAGGCGCAAAAATTATATATATATATATATATATATATTCATATCGGATTTCTACATTGATAAACATTTGTGTTTCAAATTCTCCCATGTCTAGGTTGCAATCACTTTGAATTGAGTGAGTGAGAGAGAAAACAATAAAAAAAAGTACATCAGTTCAAAAAACAGTCTAAAAACAGTACAACAGTTAAAAAAAATAGTCTAAACATGTTATTTATTCACAAGATGTTCAAGGCGCGCCTAGGCGCGCCTTAGCTATTCCAAGGCGCTCGAAAAAGGCGCACCTAGGCGCGCCTTATGTGCGCCTTAAGAATTGCGCCTCGCTTGGAGTGCCCCGAGGCGCTGCCCCTGCGCCTAGGAGCAAGGCGCGCCTTAGGCGCGCATGAGGCGCGCCTTTGACTACTATGGATAAAATATCTCAGAATCAAAGTTGTTGCAGCGGAAGTAAGCAGAAAATTGTAGACACAAGATATATAAAAATAATTTTCTTTATTGATAATTTCCAGTAGGGTTACAACAACTCTTAGGTCAAAAGAACAACTCGACTACAAACAATGAAAATTATTACAATGAACGATGCTACACGACTTACAACTTGTGAAACTAATACAATCAACAATTTCCCATACATTATGTCCTTTATAAAATAAAATATAACATCTTCCAGAAGAACAATTTCAAGTTGCCAAACAAACTCCAAACGTCTCAGCACGTCCAAGTGACTCTCCGCACCAGTGGAGGAGAGAATCAACACATTAGGGAATGCACTGGTAAGCGGTCTCAACCCGACTCACATAAACCGACACAATAATCATGTGAGAGCATAAACAATTATTATGTGATCTTTCTACTTTCTTTAGAGTCGGTTATATATATATATATATATATATATATATATATATATATATTGTACTGGGACCTAGACGAGGCGACATGCCACTCGCCTCGCCTAGGCGTCCGTCCAGGATTCGCTGCTCTTGAATAAAAAATTCTACAATTATGCATACAACAAATATGCATTATAACTAATAAGCAATAAGCATACAAGTAATATAAGAATCAACAAATATGAAATAACCAATTTCAACATCAAGTTAGGATAGTAAGCATAATTGGACGACCCTAGGCGGACCTTTTTTTTCCATGGGTGACCCTAGGCGGATGCCTAGGCGAGCAAAACCTCACCCAGGGAAATTTTTCCCTAGTAGAGGCGAGACCTCTCCAACCCGCACGCCTAGGCCGCCTAGGCGTCGCCTGTGACAATATATATATATATATATATATGTGTGTGTGTGTGTGTGTGTCACTGACTCATTGAATCTTACCTAAGGCTGCTATCATTCTCTGCAATACAAGTGTTAACATTCATAATATATAAATGTGTTATAAGTCCGTCCCTGCAAACTAAGTATTAGCGTTCATAATATATAAATGTGTCATAAGTCCGTCCCTGCAAACAAGTGTTAGGCTTGCAAAATAGTTGTTATTAGCATGGAATCTAACTATATGACGGTCACTGGTGATACACCATTTTGGACTATTCATGGTAAGACAACGATCCTTTCAATGCAGGTAGCGAGCCAAACTGAAAGTCCCGAATTATGTGTACTTGTATGTCAGCACCAATTATCCATGTTTCTACTAGGCCAAATTAGTTCTGTGACTGCAAATACCATTCGAGGATCTAAAATCTTGTGCACAAGTTGCCGATGACTATATATGCATATACAACTTATTTATTAAAACATATCATGTATGATAACATAAACTTGAAATAACTATGTAGCACATTCTCTTTTATACTTCCACATTTCTCGAGCTATCGCTCGTACTTCCATACTTTCCAATACATGGATTTACCACTCTTGTCTACTTTCCAATCTATGAATTTCTATATTGGCGACTCAACGATCCAAAACCTTTTTTTTTCCACAATTCTATTTCTTTGAACAATACTATAATATTCTATATTTCTATACAATTAGTTAATAACAATAAAATTACCCTCTTTTATCTTGGTTCTTTTACTTAGCATTAATATTCTCATGGAATATAGATAGAAAGACTAATAAGAGTTTTTTTTATTAAAGTGTGAAGGTAAAGGAAAGAAGGATCAAAACCATCCACCATTTGACGAATTGTTCATCCGTCATGATCACACAAATCTCTGAAATGATTTCTCCGCATGAATCCAAGTCCAACTAGACCCTTCGAACCAACAAACCAGTACAATGCACTGCACATAGCTGGACATTGCAGCTACTATAATTTGGGATCCCATAAAGTCGATAGAATTGATAAAATTGATATGGAAATGCAACTCCCAATTTAACCTGCATATTTGACATCCAACAATCAAGATCTTTGGTTAGCTTGTATTGCTGGGCATACCTTATTTTGAGAGGTTAGGTTCGTGACCAACATTAGTGAGTTAGAAAGCCCTCTTGCTACAGTCACCTCTATATTTTGAAAGGTTAGTCAGAAATGATGCAAGTGACTTCCAATTCACGGAATTATAATTTACTGATAAAATGGAAGAATTCCACTTCCTCATTTTTTGTATACAAACGCTGGACTTGATATTATCTAATGGGGGTGGAAACTTGGAAATCTGAGTTCCTGCCAACCAAATAGCATGAATTGCTCCAAACACGGTAAGTACTTTCTACTCTTAGTAGGCCCATTAAGTACTTTTTCCCTCAATTTTAAACTTTTAAATTATTTTTTAGCTTTATTCTTTGCTACTGTATATCTCTTAAAATTGTAGTATTTCTACTCCTTTTTTGTTTTTGCCTTAACTATCTTTTGAACTTTCTTGTAAGTTGACATCAAATATGAGAAACTATACTCAAAATAGGGATGAAATCGAGACATAAATTGCTACTTTGAACCTTGCTAAAATGAGAGGAAACAAAATGAACTTTTAGTTAGATAATTTAGATTTAATTGCATTGCTGGAAAAGTGAACTAGTTCAAATATAATGGTTTTCTTTCTTTTAAAATGGTTAATCCATTAATGATCAACATTATAAAGCTAGGCCAATGTGTTTATGTAGCATTAGTTAAGGTTTTGGCCTTCGGTTCAGTTTCAAATTATACCGGTCTGAAACATACACATGAAATTTGTTCCACTCCACTTCGGCTTGGGTGTGCCTAGTTCTGGCATGGTTCTGTTAGTTTCAGGCTGAAAACGGAACTATACATACTGAGTTCTAAGCTTAGAAGCCAGAAACTCCTAGGAGGTCAACGAATCTCAGTAAGAACCTTCGATTCGGCGTTTCTTACTTGGGAGCTCGTTTGGAGCTCGTTTCCCCGATGACGGGAGCTTCGTTTCTCCGGGGACGGAAGCTCGTTTCTCCGACGACATGATCTCTTCCCATAATATGACCATAATTTTAGAAGATGACATAAATTTTGTGAGAGAAATTGGAATATTTTCAATACACATTTATCAAAGTACCAAGAAACTAAAAATTTCTTACTTTGACGTCATAAAAAATTACATGCGAAAGATCTCTCTGTAACTTTGAACTAAACTTTATAAATTCTAATAAATTTTAAGATATTTATAAGTTTTGATAATAATAATTAATAAACATTAAAAATTAACATCACGCTCCCAAATTTAGAATCTTCTAAGTAGTCGCGCTTCTCCGCCCCCGCCCCCGTCCCCGCTCCCGCTTCTGGCTTCTAAGGTTCTAAGAGAGCTTATAACGAGTCAGGTTCATCTACTTATATCGGGTTAACTCACTAGGATTGCAACACACCCCAAACTTCTAGCTTTGATGTCCTTGGTATTCCACTCTAATATCCTCCTCAGCTAGGTTGCCTCTTTTACCTACCTAGTGTCCGACTTCAGCTCGTCCGTTTCCTCTTATGTTGATGGCCCACACTTGCCTTTGGAGTTTTTGAAGGCTTTTTCGGCTGTCCAAAATCAAACCTGCTGGATAGATGTGGTATCATTGTTAAGTCTCTAGTCACCCACACCACAAAGGCAACACCGATGTTGGTGAGTAGGCTACATCATTTGTCTGTTTGGTACCATACCCAAGTCATATTCACTTCATGCCATACTAGATAGTGGCATGTTAAAAATAGTTTATATATATTACATTTTTACTAAGCACAATTCTATTTATATGCAACAGGCAGGTATTATTATCCAAGTTTTTGCCTGCATCAAAAACTTATGGTCTGTTTTTGTTTATGTACGTGTTTTAATCAAAGGGCAGCGTACTGCAAACTGGCATTTGTTTAGAGGATCTTTTGCGGAACTTTGTGATTTGGATGCAATTTTCAGTATATAGGGTCAACAAAAGATAGATTGATTAGATGAATACTGAGACGGATGGGATTTTAGGAATTTTAAATACGAGAGAAACTGGTATCATAGAGGTCAAGTAAGAAGGGAAGAGTTAATGAACAGCTTTTAGGACTTCGAACAAACCTTCCTTTCTTGGTTGATAGGGTGGGTTGCTCCACAATATCAAAGCTAGACTAAGTTGTAGTATTTGTTATGGGGAATAGTTCCTTTTATAGAAATAGTGCAGTTCCCCTTTTTTTTTGCTAGAATGTGAACATTCCTGGTTTCTCATTATCCTTTATCTCGAATGTGAACAATCCTAGTTCCTCATGAGAATAGAACAAGTTCTTTGACGAGCAGAAAGTCAAATTACTTTACATTAATGTTTGTACAATTTGAGTGTGAAAGGATTATATGCATATAGCCCATACCATTGTATGCCAAGTTTCTTCTTAAGTGTAAACTGGGAAATATCTCGAAAGAGAGAGCCTGCTATTATGCTTTGGATTTTCCTTGGTAGCCTTCTATTGTTGTGCTACTATAGCTTCAATCAGAGAGAAAGAGTTCATAAGACAATACTGTTATTAGTAGTGTATACAGAATAAAGCAAAATCAGATAGGATTACCGACAAAGCTGGTTTCAGTTTACAAGCTTGGTTGACTAAAGTGCTGTTGAGACTGACCTGATAAAAAAAAGTGCAAAGCTTTTTCAATCACAGCTTTAACTTGTGTTATGTACTTCCAGTTAACTCTGCTTTGGCTTGTGTAAATTATTTTATGTGCAAAGAACAAACAAATAAAACTGAACTCAACTTCATACATAGGAGGAAGTGCTGCCATTTGAAACCTTGTGTTCTGCATAGATAGGAAAAGAAGCATGATCTAGTTTGAATCTCGAGATAAACTGGACTCAACTTTAACATATTATGTACTTCCAGTTAACTGGCTGAATCTCGAGAACATTCAAGCTTTAAAGCAAGCTGAGGGAGGCTTCTTTAACATTTAAAAACAAACTCACATGATCTCTTATCATATGCTTTAAACCTTTTTAAAATATCTTGTTGAATCCACAATTGTATAAGGGGGAACTAGGAGACGTCTACTTTTGGTGGAACGCCCAAAGGCTGAAACACTATCAGAAATTGTCTTGAAAAGTGTAGAAGATATTTGGCTATTTATGGGTTGTATGGCTCTTTAGTATAAGTGTTTGCTTTTAGTCCCACATTGTTTAAGCACTAGGAAGGGGGAGACCCCCTTGCCTATATATTGTAACCTTTCATTCCCAAATTAATCAATTCAAGAGCCATGTTATTTTAGTTCCTATATGAGCCATAGGCTCATATTTTCTGTTAATTATGAGCCATGTTATTTTAATTTATAACATCATGACTTGGCGATGCTAACAGAACTATCCTTATCCTCTTTGGATGCAGCAACGCCCTCATCATCCGGTTCGCCCAATTCCTTCTCAACTCTGGTGCAAAAACTTTGGCAAGAAAGAATACTGAGCCTCACTTTTGCAATTGGAAAACTTTGATGGAAAGATTGGATGTCTGGTTCTGTTAGTCTGTTTCAGATTATCATGCTAAGATTGTCGTTTATACATCTGTGTACTGAATAAGGATCAAATCATTTATCAGTGGATATGTTTTTTTCCGCTAGCGTTGAGAATGTTCAAATTGTGTTTGTTGAGGTTTGGACAATTGTGTTTGTTGAGGTTTGAAATATCATGCAGTTCTTTTTTCCCACAGAGCGAATCTTAATTGATCTCCAGATCCTTAGTCGTTTCCTCAATTTCCTGCCACTATCTTTATGACATGCGACAAAAAGTGCGGCGCACGCACGCCAAGGGCATCATGACCCACTTGTCATAAAGTATGTGCTGGTGATTGAGAGAACAACGAAGGCCCTGGAGTTTAAGTAAATCATTTCTCTTGTGAAATCCGTTTCTAGAACTGGATGATTGGAAGCCAGTTTACTGGTTGAGTAGCTCTGCTGATAAAAGATTGATCCTTTAGTAGCCTACAGGTGTTTGTATTTTGGATTGTAAAGCCCAGCTGTGTTCTACATGTCACCAGCAGAGACTTGTGTTTGAAATAAATGGAGAGTATCAGAACCTCACATGGTGAGCCTCCCAATCATATGTCAATATGAATATATTGTCATGACTATTCTATAAACATAATATGAATATATTGTCATGACTATTCTATAAACATTCTTTTAATCTGTTGTTCTTGTTTCCAGAGGAATTGGGGCTACTTGGAGAAATTATTCAATGAGTTGTGCTCACCATGAGTCTTGATTTTTCTCCATTTGATGGAAATGAGAAGAGAAAAATCAAGGCTGCCATTGCATGCACTCATTCATCAAGTGGAGGAAAATAAAGGCTCATGCTGAGTACGACTCACTGAATAATTTCTCATGTACTCATAAAAGTATGCTTCCGGAGACCATGTACGAGAAGATTGAAGGTATATTCCCTCTCAGCAGAACTAGTTAATTTTTTTCTGTCAATGCTGGCACTTCAGCCATCAACCGTTCATATTAGATTCTTAAACTAACCAATTTTTTGTCAGATTTTTTATCTAATTAATCTAAAAGGTCAAAAAAGATAAACCAACTGTTGTTATTTCGAAGAACATACGAAAATATTATATATATATATATATATATATATATATATATATATATATATATATATATATACCGTTTATATTATTTAAGAATATGAGTTAGGCGGTCGGACTGGTGGTCGAGAAGGTGGTGGTAGTGGCTCGCCGGAGTGGGGGGAGGTCGGTCGGGCTGTGTTGGTGATGATGATGATGAGGATGATGATGATGTGGGTCGACAGCGGGTGGCCGGAGAATGGCTTGGCCACGGGATGGAGGTGTAGACGCGGTGGTGGAGGAGAGGTGCGGAGGTCGGTCGGCTGGAGGCCGGTCGAGGTAGGATGGTTGTCGACAGCAAGGTGGGGGCCGGTCGGGTGGAGTCGACAGCAAGGTGGAGATGGGGAGGCCGGTGATGGCGGGATGGTGGAAGTCGTGGAGGAGGTTGCGGGTGTGGCCGAGGTAGCAGTGGGTGGATGGGTGGAGTCAGAGCAGAGGTTGGCCGTTCGTGGGGGTGCTGGAGATCCTCGCCGGAGTTGCAGGACCGGCCGAGCTTCGGTTCGTTTGAAGAAGAAAGAGAAGTGAAGAAGAAGGAGAAGAAGAAGAAGAAGAAGAAGAAGAAGAGAAAGGGAAGAGGAGAGGTTGGCTGTGAATGTAGGTAGAGGGAGGAGAGAGAGAGAGAGGGGGTGGGGTTTTCAATGCTCTTGGGATTAGGGCCGGCATGGAAAAATGGGGAGTGATGGAGAGATTTTATAGGAGGTTGTGTGAGGAATGTGTGGTGAGGATGAGAGCTTATTTGAATGGAGGACTTAGATTCCACATGTAGGAAAATGTTCACACAAAGGAGAGAGAGGGGTGTGGTATGACCGGTCAATGGTTGAGGGTGAGGTTTCTTCATTGGCTTGGACCAATGAGGAGATGACACATAATACCACATTTGCAAATAAGCCCCTAAACTTTTGGGTATTTGCACAAACATGCAAAATAAAGGGAATTTGGTGTGGGGAGTGATGTTTGGTGTTTTGTAGGGTGAGGGGGTGTTGTGTGTTTGCATGGGCTTAATGAATGAGGTATTGGGTTAAATTGGGATTAAGTTTGGATTAGTCAAAGTTGGTATCCCCAATTTAATTAAAATAAATGTCATGTGCTCTTAAATTAAATGGGGGCACATGGGATCTCAATTTGGAGTGACACAAAGGTCATGAAAGGTGTTGGCTTGGTGTCAGTCTTGGACCCTTTAATTGGTCCGGCTAAACGGGTTGAGTTTGTGTCTCTAAAATGATGGCAACGACGAAGGTACGCGACACAGGATTAAAGAATGGATTTCGTATACGGGAAGTTGTGCAATTAAATTAGAGCACAAGGGATTGTGTTTGTGAGTGACGAAAAAGTCCAGTGCCTAGGTTGCCTTGTCAAGTCAAGAGTGCAACAATTAGTTGAAAATTATGGACTATTGTTGGGCTCCGAATATTGCAACAACGGTAGGGTGCACCAAGGGTTTAAATAAAGAACCAGACCACTGTAACACAAATTCTAATCCTCAAACACCATATGCTAAACTAAAATTTCTAACCCAAAACCAGTCTATCTATAAAAATAAATGAGGGGGTTTACATCCTTCCCAACTTAGAAAAATTTCGTCCCCGAAATTAAAAGTAAAGTACGAATAATAGCTACGAGAATTTAAAAGTAAATTGGTAATCGAATGTTGTACGTAAATTCGTACCTTGGTCCTAAAATAAGTACGAAAAATGCTGTCGAATGGAATCCTCGCGCTCCCATGTAGACTCGCCTGGCGAATGATGCTTCCATGCAACCCTGACTAGTCGAATAGTCTGACATCTCAAAGTCTTCTCACTGCGATCGAGTATCTCCACTGGCTGCTCTACATACGATAAATTGGGCCCGACTGTAATGTCTGAATGATCAAGCACGTGGCTAGGGTCTGCCATATATCTCCTCAACTGCGATACGTGAAATACGTCGTGCACTCCTTCTAATGATGGAGGCAATGCAAGACGATAAGCCACTTCGCCAACTCGTTCCAAGATGTCAAAAGGTCCGATGTACCTCGGACTCAGCTTGCCTCTACCCCCGAATATGATGGTACCACGAGTGAGCGATATCTTCAAAAATACATGGTCACCTTCCTTGAACTCCAAAGGTCTGCGGTGTGCATCTACCCAATGCTTATGTCTGTCCTGTACTGCACGCAGGTGGCTCTGAATCTGCTTTACTTTTTCCACTGTTTATGTCACCAACTCTGGACCAAGTATCTGACGCTCTCCTACATCACTCCAACATACCGGTGACCTACACTTCCTGCCGTACAGTGCCTCATAAGGTGCCATCTGTATGCTGGCTTGGTAACTGTTGTTGTAGGAGAATTCCACCAAGTGTAGATGGTCCTCCCAAGATCCTCCAAAGTCGATCATGCACGCTCTCAACATATCCTCTAGTATCTGAATCGTACGCTCTGACTGGCCATCAATCTGTGGATGATATGCAGTGCTGAACTTGAGACTAGTTCCTAGACTCTCCTGCATACTCCGCCAAAAATGTGACGTGAATCTAGAATCACGATCCGATACAATGCTGAAAGGCACTTTATGTAGTCGTACTATCTGCCTCATATACATGTCAGCTAATATCTCCGTGGACTGCCCAACTCTGAAGGACAAAAAATGTGCAGACTTGGTGAGTCGGTCTACGATAACCCAAACTGCATCCTTCCCGCTAGGGCTCCTCGGGAATCCTGTGACGAAGTCCATGGTAATGTGTTCCCACTTCTACTCGGGAATGGGAAGTGGCTACAATAGTCCTGCAGTCCTCTGATGTTCAGCCTTGACTTGCTGACAGACCAAATATCTCGCCACGAATCTCGCAATCTCCCTCTTCATCATATGCCACTAATAGTGTTGTCTCAAATCTCGGTACATCTTCGTACCTCCGGGATGAATAAAATAAATCGACCTATGAGCCTCGGTCATCAACTCTTGGCGTAGCTCACCACTCGGAACGTATAGGCGATCTTCACACCTCAATGTTCCGTCTTCATGAATCCTAAGTCCCGTCTGCATGTCGGCCTCTGTCCTCTCTCATAGTCGTCGGAATCTCGCATCTGTAGGCAGGGCTGCCTTGATCCTCTCAACCAATGTAGACTGAACCTCGAGACTGGCCATCTGTCCATCCATGCCTGGCAATACAATCTCTATCCCGAGCTCCTGAAGATCCTCTAACAATTGCCGCCGAGTCATCAAAAAGTATGCCATGGGCTTCCTGCTCAAGGCATCTGCTACTACATTCGCCTTGCCAGGGTGGTACTGCAACTCTATATCATAGTCTGTCATCAACTCTAGCCATCGCCTCTGTCTCATGTTGAGCTCCTTCTAAGTGTAGACATACTTCAGACTTTTGTGATCTGTGTAAATCTCAATACGCTCTCCATAAAGGTAGTGCCGCCATAGCTTTAGTGCAAATATCACTGCACCTAGCTCTAGATCGTGCGTCGGATAGTTCTTCTCATGAACTTCCAGCTGTCTCGATGCGTAGGCTATTACCTTGCCGTGTTGCATCAGTACACATCCTAATCCGCTTCCAGACGCATCACTATACACTACAAATTCTTTCGATCCTGAAGGAAGTGTCAAAATCGGTGCTGAGGTCAGACGCTTCTTCAGCTCATCGAAAGCCGTCTGACACTCCTCGGTCCAGATAAATTTCTCACCTTTACGCGTCAGTCGCGTCATAGGCGCAGCGATCCTCGATAAGTTTTCCATGAACCTCCGATAATATCCGACAAGTCCGAGAAAACTCCTAATCTCTGTAATTGATGTAGGGGTAGGCCACGTCTCTACTACAACGATCTTCTCCGGGTCAACTGTTAGTCCATCTCCGGTGATTATGTGTCCCAGGAATGGTACTCTATCCAAGCAGAACTAACATTTGCTGAGCTTGGCATACAGCCTCCCCTGCCTCAGCGTCTCCAACACGATCCTAAGATGTCTCTCGTGCTCCTCCTGGCTCTTGGAATATACCAAGATGTCGTCGATAAATACCACCACGAACTTATCTAAGTACTGGTGGAAAACATTGTTCATCAGACTCATAAATACTGCTGGCGCGTTGATTAAACCAAACGGCATGACTAGAAACTCATAGTGCCCGTACTTCATCCGAAAAGTCGTCTTCGGAATGTCCTCTCTTCGTACCTTGATCTGATGATAGCCGAATCCGAGATCGATCTTCGAGAATACACATGCACCACTAAGCTGATAAAATAAATCATCGATGCGTGGCCGTGGGTACTTGTTCTTTATCGTTACAGCATTTAACGCCCTGTAATCGATACATAAACGTACCGTCCCGTCCTTCTTCGGCACAAATAAGATGTGTGTTAAGATTTGACTCCCGAAGCCGAGCCAGTTACATCCCCCGTCTACAGACTAGCACCAAAGAAGTTGGTTGAGTTGAAAGTCCAAGTAGATGATCTCTTAGATAAGGGTTTCATTCGAGCTAGTGTTTCTCCATGGCCAAATTCATGTATAACACACACACACACACACACACACACACACACACACACACATATATATATATATATATATATATATATATATATATATATATATATATATATATATATGTGTGTGTGTGTGTGTGTGTGTGTGTGTGTGTGTGTGTTATACATGGATTTAATTTGGATTTGGTGGTTGTATGTATATGTGTGTGTGTGTGTGTGTGTGTGTTAGTGCACATGGGATGTAGGAAACGAGATATGAGCAATAGGCTTATATTCCTACATGAGCCATGCACATGTGGACCAATATGAATGGATTTCTACATCCCATGTGCACTAATACACTCAAAAATAAATATATATATATATATATATATATATATATATACCCCACCACCTTTTAATCTCAACCACCCAATCCAAATTCAATCCATGTAATATATATATATATATATATATATATATATATATATATATATATATATATATATATATATATATATATACATATACATGAGAGCCATGTACATGTGGACCAATAGAATAAATTCATACATCCCATGTGCACTAGTACACTCCATTCCTATTGGTCCACATGTACATTGGCTCATGTAGGGATATGAGCCATAGGCTCATAATCATTTTTTTCCATATATACATGAGCCTATGGCTCATATTCCTACATGAGCCAATGTACATGTGGACAAATAGGAATGGAGTGTACTAGTGCACATGGGATATATGAATTTATTCTATTGGTCCACATGTACATGGCTCATGTAAGAATATAAGCTTATGACTCATATCCTATTTACCCATATATATATATATATATATATATATATATATATATATATATATATATATATATATATATATATAGAAAAAGGAATATGAGACATAGGCTTATATTCCTACATAAACCAATGCACATGTGGACCAATAGGAATGTAGTGTACTAGTACACATGGGATATATGAATCCATTCATATTGGTCCACATGTGCATGACTCATATCCCGTTTACCCATATATATATGTGTGTGTGTGTGGACCCCCACCACCTTTTAATCTCAACCACCCAATCCAAATTCAATCCTTGTAACATAGGATGGTTCCATAATATGAAACCACCCAGGTGGTTATATATATATATATATATATATATATATATATATATATGAGCCATGTCATGTAGACTCCCACATGGACCAATAAGAATTAAGTGATTTAAAAAAAAATATAGATATTAATTTTAGTTTTAATATTAATTTTTTAATATTAATATTAATTTTAATTTTAACTTTGAGTGTTAATTTTAATTTTTGTTTTAACATTAACATTAAAATTAAAAATTAACATTAAAATTATCACTCAAATTATAATTAACATTGGTTCATGTAGGAATCCAAATGTCATGGCTCATTTAAGAATATGAACCAATGGCTAAAATTAATATTAACATTAAAATTATTACTCAAATTAAAATTAACATTAATCTATGTAGGAGTTCACATGACATGACTCGAATATGAACCAATGGCTCGTATTCCTACATGAGACGTGCACATGTGGATCAATAGGAATATAGTGTACTAGTGCACATGAGATGTATGACTCTATTCTTATTGGTCCACATATGAATGACTCATGTAAAAATATGCGAACTATGACTCATATCTCGTTTATATATATATATATATATATATATATATATATATATATATATATATATATATATATATATATATATACTACAAACCATTGCCGTGAGATAGAAGATCAACTTGGACTTCGTAATATATGAGTCAGTCTTAAAAGATGGCTTGTGATAAAGGCACTACAAAGAACACTCAGGACAACCCATATTTTAACCCCTGAAAATTACAAGTTTGCCACTTCTAAAACTTGCTTAGGGCTATCAATACCAACCTATATAAGTTAAAACAATTTCTCTTCTTTCTTTTTCACCTTCAAATGAAGAATCCATCATTCTCTCCAAGTTCTAAAATCTAAACCTAACTTTGGAATTGAATTGTTGTGGTCCCAAGTGGAAGAAAATTTTGATTTGGTGATTCTCCAACGAATATTCTTTGTTAAATTTGGTATGTCTTCGATAACGATAAATAAGTTTCTCAAGCATTCGATTGTCACCAAATTATTGAGTTTTATTCGACTATTGTAGGAGCCATGCACGAAATTCTCTTCGATGAAGAAGTCGGATCATGCAATCCATTAAATGTGCACTCCGCTCCTTCCGAAGAACATGTCGGTTGTTCCGAAGCACCTACGGTACGCAAAATGACAACCCTATTTTGACAGTCAACAGTCATCGTGTAAGGACTGTATAAATTACGACAGTCCTATATAAATATAGGACTGTCATAATTTCGACAGTCCTATATACTATGTGGACTGTCAAAATACTGATAGTCCTGAAGATAAAATGCTGAACAACATATTTTCTTCAAGACTGTAAAAATTTAGACAGTCTACTCAATACTACAAATTGTGACAGTCCTAATTTGGACTGCCAATTATTTACAAGTTATTAATTTTTAGATTATTTTATATTGGTTATAGGACCTACCTTGTACAAATGCTGTGGTACATCCTGCTATTGGGGTTGATGTGGAGAATGTATTCTCAACGGATATTCGATTTGCATCCCATGAAGAAGCATTAGATTTGTGCAGAGAAGTTGGAAGACGACATAACATAGTCATTGTCATTGCAATAGAAATAAAATATAACATTTTGTACTTTTGTATGCAATAGAAAGGTAATATAACATTTTATCTAATACTTTTGTATCATTTTGTACTTTTGTATGCAATATTAGAATATAACATTTTGTACTTTTGTATCGTGATAGTGCAATATATAGTGATATCAAAGAAATAAAATGAAATAAAATAGAACATTTTGTACTTTTGCATGTATGTTGTGCAATGAGTCTTGTATATTGAGCTTTGATATCTTTTTCAACTTTTATATATATATATATATATATATATATATATATATATATATATATATATATATATATATATATATATATATATATAAGTTGACAGTCCTATTTTTTATTAGAAAAAACTAGAACTGTCAAAGTTTTGACAGTTCTAATAGCTATTAGGACTGTCAAAACCTTGGCAGTCCTAGTTTTAATTCCCTGTCTTTACACACACATATATATATATAAGTGCCAGAACATACCAACTAAAAACTAGGACTGTCAAGATTTTGACAGTCCCAATAGCTATTACGACTGTCAAAATCTTGGCAATCCTAGTTTTAATTCCATGTCCTTCTTCATATATATAAAAGTTACAAAACATAACCATTAAAAACTAGGACTATCAAGATTTTGACAGTCCTAATAGATATTAGGTCTGTCAAAATCTTGGCAGTCCTAGCTTTTAGTTGGTATGTTCTGGCACTTTTATATATATATATATATATGTGTGTGTGTGTGTGTGTGTGCGTGTGTGTGTGTGTCAAGACAGGGAGGACTGCCATGGGATTGTCAAAATCTTGACAGTCCTAGTTTTAATTCCCTGTCCTTCCTCATATATATAAAAGTTACAAAATATAACCACTAAAAATTGGGACTGCCAAGATTTTGACAGTCCCAATAGCTATCTTGACAGTCCTAATTTTAATTCCCTGTCATTCCTCATATATATATAAACATACCAACTTAAAAAATAAGACCGTCAAGATTTGACAGTCCTAATATCTATTAGGACTGTCAAAATATTGACAATCCTAATTGATAGTTTGTATGTTTTGTAAATTTTATATATATGTTGAAGGACAAAGAATTAAAACTAGTACTGTCAAGATTTTGACAGTCCTAAGAGCTATCAGGACTGTCAAGATTTTGACAGTCATATTTTTCCCTATTTTCTCCTTTATATAATTTTAAAGGAAATAATTTTTTCTTAAGATGCCCCAAAGAATATATGATGCCCCAAAGATCCGATGCTCAAAATATAAGATGCTCAAAATATAAGTTGTTCAAAATGTAGCTAAATACTCGAAACACAAAGTTACAGCCAACTTCAAAGTTTAACATGTCAAGATTGTAACCCAAAATACTCGAAACACAAAATGTAGCAAAATACTCGACAACACCCACATCAATTGAAACATAGCCTAAACTTTATGCCGCCTTTTTGTACATTGCTCCCTGTTATCCAAACAAGAAAAATCTTCAATGTTGTCGATGTAACGACCCGTTCCGCTCAAACGGACTGCCGATTCAAATGACAAAAGTGAGACGTCCCGATCCGCTTTGTTTCGGCGAGAATACTCGTTTGAGGCAAAAGGATTTCCGGACTTGTCCCTTCAGGAGTTCCGGCTTAGGCTTTCAAAAGCTTGCTCGGAGTATCGCTCGACCGAACGAATCATCGCTAAGGTAGGTGGCTACGATGAACATGTCTTTGCTTAGCCAGCACACTTAAAATATGGATGTTTTATGCTAGTCGCTAGGTGAATCACCCATGCATGTTAATAAGAATACAATGCACCTAGCTAAGGGAATAATCCCAACTTGTATTGCTTGTGCTAGAACATAAAAATGAAACATTGCTTATAATCGGACCCTTGCATGCTACCTTTGCCTTGTACAACTAGACCCGCTATTCCTCGAGTAGAACGATATGAACATTTTACTCTTTGTAGTGCACTTCTTTACTTGCTACACAGCACGACCCTAGATTATGTCGCTCGGTAAATTCTCTTACGGTTTTACTCCTCGGCTTACTTTCGGGCCCGAGCCAACGTAAATGCTTAAGTTTTCTATGAATGCAATGCTTGCCTGCTTATATGTTAACTTGTATAATGTTGCCTCATTTCAAATATTTGCTACACAAAACTTATGCCACAATCAAGTAACACTATTGCGTATCGTGCATGCATCTAGTGAGCCAGGAGACTATCAAATAGTTCTTCTGTGCAATTGAACCTGCAAGTAACCGGGACCGTTAGGTCACCAAGGCAATCCCCGAACCAGGGGCATGCATCAAGGCAAGTTGAACACTGAACTGGAATCATGTCAAGTTTACAACTGAAAGATAATTATATCAAGTTTACCTCTGAACGAGAATCATGTCAAGCAAATCAAGAATCATCAGCTCGGGGAGAAAATGCTCGGTTCAGAACAAGAATCATGGATTATCATGTCAAGTTGTGTGAAATTGGAAGACTCAAGACTTGCATATCGCGGACAACTTGAAAAAGGTGATCTTCGGATCTCAGTTCCACGAGCAATCTCCGGGGCACCGAAACCGATCTGGATGGAACTTAACGTTTAGTCTCACGTGATTGGCGGGATGGCTTGCAGCGCACCACATACTTTCGTTGCATACGTTCCCCGTCAATGACTAGGTCCTTTATGGCTAAGCCAACGACAATTGTTCATATAGATAAGTCATTATCGCTTAGCGGCTATTCGCATGCGAGTCATTGCACCGCGCCTGGAAATCAGAAACACTTGAACGATCTTGAGTATAACACACTTGTACATATAGAAGACTTCAACATTTTTTGTAGCACACCTGATAATTCGTGTAAATCGTGCACCCGAAACATAGTCTCGCTCATAACACTTGTGTTTGCATATGCTATTGCCTTGGTTTTCATTAAAAATGCTTGTGCTTGAATTAACTTAGTTTTCCTTGGACATGGAAGGACAAATGATAAGTTGGTAAGTCTTGCCGTATTTTCTCTTATGTCGTACGGTGCACTGCCACACGAGTTAGGCCTTTCATATATGCCATAAAACTGATCCGAAGGCAAAACTAGAAAAATAACTTAATAGATGGTGCACGGAACCTATATTACGTGTTTGGATTTGTCGAGCGGGCGAGTAGCCTCTCCACCAGTGCATTCATGTACTGATAACCCACCAGATTGCTTGCAGGGTGCGGGAGAACCTCGTTCGGTGCAGATGTCTCCTTCGTGCGTGCTAAGACGTGGAGTTCACTCTGGAGTCTTGGAACGTTGCGTCCGAAAATGAAGCACATATATAAGACACAATGTTGGAACATCACCTATACATCATTCCACAAATGTAGCCACTTGGCACGCTTTTACTGTTTCAGAGAGAGAGAGGCTTGAGCGACTTATAATCTCGGCCTAGCGCCGCCTGTAACACTTGTTCAATATCAATAAAGAGTTTACTTTATTTCTATACTTGTGTTATTCAATGCTTCCGCTATTGACGACTCAGTGATCTTGTTACCAATCGCCTATGCGTTTATAATTCTGCCGCACTCGAACAATCTGTGTGACTCTGTGGCTTAGACCTTTTACCACCAGCATAAACCACGACCTTGCACGGGCGCGGCTTAAGCTTATGCGGCATCATGCCCAGATGGGTCAAGCGATTGTCCCACGGGAGCGCTAGCGCGGTGATTCTCGCCTAGCGGGGACGACCGATTAGCCTGCGGGAGATCGGAGCATGACAGATTGGTATCAGAGCTTGGCTATACGCCTTTGGATATCGTTTCGATTTTCTCAGTTTCAAAAGCTCGTTAGTGGGTTATGTGTACGCTCTCTCAATGTCCCTACAGAATATTCCAACAATGAGTTTAAATACTTTTAAAAAGTGCATGTGAATGATGTGATTGCTTATACGAAATTAAAATGTATTTGGCCTTTGTGCCGACCTGTGCTAGACCCTTTGGGAATAGACTCGTGCTAGAATCGCGACTTATGTGCAAACCCAAAATGCCTATATGTGATTATCCAACTGGTTAGTGTACGAAATCGAATATTGTCCCAAACGGTTAGCTATGCACACAGCCTTTCGGCTAAGTTGTGTGAAGTATCGCGCGCCAAGACCCTTTGGTGCAAGCTAGATGCAACGAGATGGGATATCGTTCAGAAATAAACAAGTCAGACTTAGAACGACAACCGATAGAAATATTATCAGATTATCGCTTAGGCGAATATAGAGAATCGTGCTTGAAATTAAAAAATAGCTCGAACGGTATTTCGTGTTGGAAGATACAAATCGATTGAGGATTTAATTGGATGACTCAATTTCGAGTGGTATATGGATCATTTAGAAATGTCCAAACGGATTCAAAAGGTTTCGTGCGATAGTCGGATCAAATGATTTGAAAATGTCTTTAATAAATGTTAAGGCTTATATCGAATTGGGATGGTGGAATTGGAAATCGATATATCGGTTAAGGAAACTTGTTGGAAACTTGAGAATAGTACGAGCGATTTTGGATTTGAATAAAACGGAATAAACTTGAATACAATATCGCTCAAATAGAAGTTAGTCCGAAATGAATATTATGGTTCGAGGAAAGAGATGAACGATAATAGATTTGGCTTAGAGTTTGGAAGAACGATCTTGAAGTCTAGTTCGAAACGATAACATTCGAAATCAGTCATAGCGAGAACGATTATCCCGCGGGAGCGCCGGCGTGGTAATTTCACGTACGGCGGGGATAATCGAACTCACGGAAACATGTTCGATGATTATTCCAAACAAACTCGATGAATAGAACGTATCAAAAAATAGATGAACTTGGGTTTAAATATTTGGAACTTAGTTTCTTGAAGGATGCTGGAAGTAAGACTATGGAATTACCAAATGGTAACATTTAAGTTGGATAATTTTACTAGACGAATTATAATTACTGCCTGAACGGACTTGACTTGATGGATTTTATATATAAATTGGATGAAGCAAGGTGAAATGATAATGTGTCTTGATCGTACCGCAGATAACCATAACATTCAAATATTCTTGTCTTGTGCGAGCGTAACTCTATGCTCGTGCATGCGTCACGTCCGGATTAGGACGATTATCCAGCGGGAGCGTCGGCGTGGTGATCTCACGTCCAACGAGGGTGATCGAACTTGCGGGAGACCGGAGCGTGATAACTAATAGATCGTCTTGACATTTGGTTCGACACGATAAGACGAATTTGGAATGCAAGTGAATCAAAAATATTTCGAGGATAAGTCAGCCTAGAACTTGGAGTAAATCACGCTTGATGATTTCGTGAACGAATACGTGAATCAGGTTAGACGACTTGAAGTTATAAATAAAGGTTTAGAATTGAATCTTGGCTTGGTGGTCTAGACTTGGTATGGATAGAGATTCTATCAAAACATACTTGAAGAGATAGATTATGCAAATCACTAGGCTTGTCCTGTAACATGGATATATCGATGATTTTACTGAACGGACTCGAACCCCTGTACGAACGAACGTGTTATTGTGTGTAGGAAAATCTGTGCTCGTTGTTTAAAAATCTGAGTAAAACGAGCTTAGGTAGAATACCCCGTACAAATAAATAATGGTTTGACCCTAGGAAATTTGGACGAACATCGTGCGACGAATTTACAAGATGAATCGTGTGCTTGAACTTGTACCTATGACCTTGTGAGCTGACCTAGTAATTAGGCAGACGATCTTGTGCCGAGTGAATGAACCGTGTAACCGACTTTAGCATATTGCTTGAACAAGCCATAGAACTGGGGCAGCAAGACTTAGAGTTAGACTTGGGACAATAATGTGTGCTATGTTTGACCCGAACGGATGGACGCTAGTCGATTGATCGGATAGATCGTGCTTAACGGTAGTACAAATATTTGGTTGAATGGAAATAACTTAAAATTTGATTGACCCTATCGGAAGTATCATTATGATTCATAAAACGAGAACCATTGGGATTTTCGCAAAGTAGCTTGTCCGATTTCGCTATCTCTAAGTTTGGTTGAATGCATATGTTTAAGGGACGTCTTGAACGTGTGCACGATCCAAGACTCAATGAGATGTGAAACTCGAGTGCTAAGACTTCGATATCGCTAAGTTGGTTGGCGTGCATGTATTTGAAGCGCTTTGAATATGTGCACGATCCAGACTAGCGATATGCTGATCTCGGATGCTAGTGCAAGTGAATATTCGCCTGAACAAGTATAACGACTTGTATAAGTTTGCCTCCGCCTTAGATCATCATTCACGACGGATCGAAACGTACCCCGCACTAAGCAATACATGTCCCACGCTAAGGCGCAAATGAGACTGACTCAGCATACACGCGACACAACGAAAGGAACGAGTAGGAGATTGTGTTCAAATTAGATTTAGTGGTACCAATTGCCAAGCTTGGGATAGACTCGATAGTGCGATAGAACGACCTGCGCTCAGAAAGTCTCGAGGACGAGACTTTTTCTGAGTGGTGTATGATGTAACGACCCGTTCGGCTCAAGCGGACTGCTGATTCAAACGACAAAAGTGAGATATTCTGATCCGCTTTGTTTCGGCGAGAATACTCGTTTGAGTCAAAATAATTTCCAGACTTGTCCCTTCATGAGTTTCGAATTAGGCTTTCAGAGGCTCGTTCGGACTATCGCTCGACCGAGACGAATTATCGCTAAGGTGGGTGGCTACGATGAACTTGTCTTTGCTTAGCCAACACACATAAAATATGGATATTTCATGCTAGTCGCTAGGTGAATCACCCCTGCATGGTAATAAGAATACAATGCACCTAGTTAAGGGAATAATCCTAACTTGTATTGCTTGTGCTAGAACATGGAAATAAAACATTGCTTATAATCGAGCCCTTGCATGCTACCTTTGCCTTGTGTAACTAGACCCGCTATGCCTCGAGTAGAACGATATGAACATTTTACTCTTCGTAGTGCACTTCTTTACTTGCTACACAGCACGACCCTAGATTATGTCGCTCGGTAAATTCCCTTACGGTTTCACTCCTCGGCTTACTTTCGGGCCCGAGCCAACGTAAATGCTTAAGTTTTCTATGAATGCAATGCTTGCCTGCTTTTATGTTAACTTGTATAATGTTGCCTCGTTTCAAATATTTGCTACACAAAATTTATGCCACAATCAAGTAACACTATTGCATATCGTGCATACATCTAGTGAGCCAGGAGACTATCAAATAGTTCTTCTGTGCAATTGAACCTGTAAGTACCCGGGACCGTTAGGTCACCAAGGCAATTCCCGAACCAGGGGCATGCATCAAGGCAAGTTGAACACTGAACTGGAATCATGTCAAGTTTACAATTGAATGATAATCATATCAAGTTTACCTCTGAACGAGAATCATGTCAAGCAAATCAAGAATCATCAGCTCGTAGAGCAAATGCTTGGTTCAGAACAAGAATCATGGATTATCATATCAAGTTGTGTGAAATTGGAAGACCCAAGACTTGCATGTCGCGGACAACTTGAAAAAGGTGATCTTCGGATCTCAGTTCCATGGGCGGTCTCCGGGGCACCGGAACCGATCCAGATGGAACTAAACGTTTAGTCTCATGTGATTGACGGGATGTCTTACAGCGCACCACGTACTTTCGTTGCGTACGCTCCCCGTCAATGACTAGGTCCTTTATGGCTAAGCCAGCGACATCATATAGATAAGTCATCCTCGCTTAGCGGCTATCTGCGTGCGAGTCATTGCATCGCGCCTGAAAATCAGAAATACTTGAACGATCTTGAGTATAGCACACTTGTACGTATAAAAGACTTCAACATTTTCTGCATCACACCTGATAATTCGTGTAAATCGTGCACCCGAAATATAGTCTCGCTCATAACACTTGTGTTTGCATATGTTATTGCCTTGATTTTCATTAAAAATGCTTGTGCTTGAATTAACTTGGTCTGCCTTGGACAGGGAAGGACAAATGGTAAGTTAGTAAGTCTCGCCGTATTTTCTCTTATGTCGCACGGCGCACTGCCACACGAGTTAGGCCTTTCATATATGCCATGAAATTGATCCTAAGGCAAAACTAGAAAGATAACTTAATAGATGGTGCACGGAACCTATATTACGTGTTTGGATTTGTCGAGCGAACGAGTAGCCTCCCCACCAGTGCATTCATGTACTGATAACCCACCAGATTGCTTGTAGGGTGCGGGAGAACCTCGTTCGGTGCGGATGCCTCCTTCATGCATGCTAAGGCGTGGAGTTCACTCTGGAGCCTTGGAGCGTTGCGTCCGAAAATGAAGCACATATACAGGACACAATGTTGGAACATCACCTATACATCATTCCACAAATGTAGCCACTTGGCACGCTTTTACTGTTTCAGAGAGAGAGAGAGGCTTGAGCGACTTGTAATCTCGGCCTAGCGCCGCCTGTAACACTTGTTCAATATCAATAAAGAGTTTGCTTTACTTCTATACTTGTGTTATTCAATACTTTCGCTATTGATGACTCAGTGAACTTGTTACCAATCGCCTATGCGTTTATAATTTTGCTGCACTCGGACATTCTGTGCGACTCTGTGGCTTAGACCTCTTACCGCCAGCATGAACCACGGCCTTGTACGGGCGCGGCTTAAGCTCGTGCGGTATCACGTCCAGATGGGTCAAGCTATCGTCCCGCGGGAGTGCTGGCGCGGTGATTCTCACCTAGCGGGGACGGCCTATTAGCCTGCGAGAGATCGGGGCATAACAGTCGATGTGCTGTAGCTCATCATTGATTTTTCATATAATTCTGACCCTGACAACTGACAAGACTTCTTCCCAACTTTTTTGCTTTCTTAGCCTATTGATGACAATACATAAAATTTGTTAGGTTATAAACATTTACAAATCCTTAACTGAAAGTTGGTTGCCTCACCATCTTGACCAATTCAGTATACAAGACAGATTTGGCGGAAAGATCTAATGGTACACGCACAATATTGCCTCCGCATTTTAACAACGTAGGTAGTCCGACACCAGCGTAGTAGGCGATATAGTCGTCGCTACAGTCCGTCATATTAACTGCTGCTTGTTCAGATTCTCTAATAACGTGACGTCACCACTCAGTGAAGAAGTCCGAGACCCAGTTGAACGCCGCAGGAATATAGTTTAGGGATTTTGTATCTCTCGGAGCACTTATCATTTTCAATGTGCACTTCGGTACTGTCTGTATGTAGCCAAACTGACGGAGCACTCTATCAGGCATATAAGGCTCCTCGATTTTATGACAACTTATCATACAGTGATATAAAGCGACTGGTTACAATGGACGACTACTCTGTCGCAAATTACGATATGGATTCCAAACTATCTGCAACGCATGAAATTGAGCATAACGTAATTTAGTAAATTATTACCAAACAAAAAAAAAGGTCTCAATTCACCTCTTATATCGTCATATCTTCAAGTGCATTCCGCAGGACGGCCAATGTGTGTGGACATTTGACATTTTTCTTAGTTGGCTTCCATCTGCACATTCCATCTGCACATTCGAACTTACATACCCTAAAATATGGTTCAAGCCTCCAAAAATACGTCGAAACTACATCCAAAACCTATTTTAGCTTATTTCACTATAATTTTAAGCCTCTAATGAAAATTGGAAAGAAATTTTTGAAATTTTTTTGAAATACAATAAAAAATAAAAAAAAATAGAGAAGGAGAAGGTAGAGGAAGAATTGTACCTTAATTTTTTTGAGATTTTGGAAGCTATCGATTAATGGTTGAAATTTGAGGAGATGGAGATTACAAAATTTTAGGTCTTCAAATGGAAGGAGTGGAAGAGGAGGTCTCCAGCCAAGTGCAAGCGGTGGTGGAGGTTTGGAGGTGAGGTTGGGCTAGTATGAGTAAAGTTTATTCATTAATAGACTAGTCCCAATATTGGACTAGTCCCAAGTATTTTTTGTAGTGTCTTTATATCACAAGCCTAAAAGATAGACAAATACATCAAACTCCTCCAACTAAAAATTGGAACTTGAGTTACTTTTATAACATAAAATTTTCTATAGAGGGACAGACTTTATCAAAATTGGTTGGAGAATGAGAAGTTTTACAAAATTTCCTACATAGTACAATATGCTAGATGCACTGGCATTTCTGCTGATTAAATAGAAAAAATAGCGAAAATGTCGGTCCATGTGATGTTTTTGCAATAAATACACCAGACGCGTCTGACGTTTCTATTGTTTACTTTTAAAAATTTTAATGGTCGAATAAGTGACAGTTGGTGTTTGTGTCACCGACCAATGCCTAAAAGTAGAGAAAAATTAGGAGAGAGAAATAAAAAGAGAGAAGCTGTGGCGGCAGAAGGAAAAGGAACGAGAAACCAGAGCGGAGAAATCAGGAATAAGCAAATGTTAGTGTTTTTATTTTTGTTTATAATTCTATTTATTTAATTAGATAGATATTCTAATCTTAACCTATTACTATTAAAAAATCTAATCCTAACCATAAAAACTGTCACGTCCCGTTTACAGAATACGGTGAACCGAATACGTAATATCATCTCCAGACTACATGACATATGAATACTCTTGTATCATACTCGCGATTGTCTCCTGTAAGATTCTAGGATATATTTATTACATATCACAATTACATGAATAGTACATAATACTTCTGGAGAGAGGACATTTTAAAACTATAGACAGAAAATTGACTATTCTATCCGATTACAATTTTTATCCCAAATATATATATATAATACATTAATACCTTAATACATGTTGGAAATAAAATTATGGTTCCAACTCGATCGTCTTCCATTACAATATAATTTTGTTCTCCATCTCCTTGTCAGGGTACAACAATAGCTTCTTGAAAAAAAATGTTTCTATAAAACTATTGAACAATACTAGATCGTCAAACGACATGCAAGCCCTCAGTTAAAGACGGAGAAATAAACGAAGAAAATGAGAATCTGAAAATGATTGGATTATCAAATTTCACGATAAAGAAATAGAATGATAAATTCCTTACACACAATTTGGTGTAATCATGAAGCAGTATGTTCCAACTTTTATAATGAAATCCTAAAATAGTATTCCAACTTTTATCAAATCCTATTCTACTACTCTTACAATGAAATCCTGAAATAGTATTCCAACTTTTATCAAATCTTATTCTACTAGGTGTCCAAATCAGAATCACAATCACATTCACAATCACAAACAATTTTCTATATGCAAATGCAATTTTGAGGACGCTTTTGGATCACAACACCACATATTGTCTTAACAATAATCCCATATATCCGAGATCAGATAAATTTTCTTGATGGGTGGTGCTTAGATTTTCAATCCCACAAGTACGACATGATATAAACAATTATCGAATATCTTGCTTTAAAAATTAGGATCATGTGATAATATAACAATTGTCGAATTACTTGAATTTTTTCAAAAATTCGGAACATAATAACATTGGATATACAGAATTGTCGAGCTTCTTCATCTTTTTTAATAGTTCAGATCTAATGACAAGTGTAGTGAGTTAAACCTCACCTCGGTTATTATATGCCAGCTTATAACAAGTGTCAGATTACTTTAGTTGTACTCAAAAATTATATCATAACAAGTGTCGAATTACTCGAGTTGTGCTAAAGAATTCTCAAGTGCAGTGAGCTAAGCCTCACCTCGAACCATCGCATGACCATGCAGATGTCAACACTACTGATCAGTTTTAAACAAGTGTTTATTGCCAGAGTTCGACGGTGTGATCCAAATGTTCTCTCCTACCTAATGCAATTCTACAAATTCACAAACATTTCTATCTAACATACAATTTAAGTTAAATTACAGGTCCGATTCGTATCTAGCCTCGTGTGTCAGTAGCTGTACACTTTACGAGGATACAGTTTGGTAATTGTTCCGTCTTAGCGTTGACATTAATCATTTCAGTCATATATATCGTTTCGTATGCTCATGGCATCACGTTCAAACGATAACATTCTATTTGACAGGACGATTCCGAAAACAAAGAAATTTGTACTCCTTGCCTTGGAATGTGAAACATTGAAACTTTTGTTGCTCTTTCGTGCACGTATAGGTGTCCTATGCGTCCTATTATCTAAATCCAAATCTAAGATTTGATCCTAAATCAAATAACTTACTAAATGTCTTGAAATAGAGACCAACCAAATATTCAGATAAAATGCTAATCTCTAGATTTTTTTGAAAATTTTGACAAAAACTTATTTGTATTTTTGGAGTCCGAAAATTTTACAATTTAATAACAGACCAGGAACAACTCTCCGTATAATTCCCGGGTTCGTCGACCTCTTTGGTGGAACAACTCAACACGGATAACACATAGTTATAATAACAGTAACAATAATTTTCGCAAGGATAGAGGGCAACTTTCTTACCCAATTTTATACTTTACCTTAGCAATTAGCTATTTTAGCAACTAGTACTGGTCCGAATTTTGCTATACGAATCCAAAACTCAATACAAATCAGATTTCATAATTTATACAATTATTCAAAAAGCATAGTCATACGAGAATAAGACATACAATTTCTAGTCCGATATACTAGTTCTATACTAAAGCATAGGGACTTGGTCGATGTACCCTAAGTTTTTGACATACCATACATCAAAACGATGTTCCAAACATATACGCCTTACCTTAGAAATTTAGCATATATTCTTATTTCATTCTCAATCAATGCACAATGACTGAATGTAAAGGCTAGAACTCAAAATATACACGCAATGCTTGATGTTCAAATAATAAATACCATCTTACACCTAGCTTGAGTTGAATTACGAGTTGAGTTACTAGATTACAATTAAAACTTTTATGCTGAAATTTTAAGTAAATGGCTCAAAATAAGATAAAAAGAAATTATGATTGTTCAGGTTATAATATATACTACTAAGGATAGAAAGTACTAGATAGTTAAGTGTACACATATAGTATAAATCTCGAATTTGGTACTAGAAAATCGGTATATGCTGAATTTAAAATAAAATCCTCAAATATGGTCTTACACCATTAATACAGTCATGCAATGTGCTTAGAATGCCACTTAGGACAACTACCTAAACCAATCTCAATCCCAAATATGATTCAATTTACTCATAATATTTTCTAAACGTCCTTAATAACACCAAATTAGTTTCCTAACAGTTATACTCTGCCCTGGGTGTTGGTCAATACTATATATCACATGTACAAACAAGGTACATAGTCAATTTGATCACACATCAATCTATACAAATTCTTTATTCGTTATAGACGAGTGTTTTGCAATAATTTGCAAACCAATGTATATGTCATAGGTCTTCACTTAATGCTAATGGTGTTCACAAGCAACTATATTATATCTTAATTCCCAACTAATGTTACTTATGCCTTTGGGTGTCTATAATCATACACTTGCTATTTGAAATAACCATCTAAGCTTACTTTATTGTATATTTACAAATCTGGACAAGTTTTAGATTATATAAAATATTAGGAAGTAAGGCACAATATTCAGTATCTCATATGATCCAAGGATGACCCATATGGAAATATATTCCTATATGATATTTAAGAGTTGCAACCTACATAATGCATCGACCCCAAATCTATCCATTAAAAACCCTTTTAAAAAGAACATACAAAGGTATACGATTTGCTATATAAAAAAAAAATATATGTATTTTTTCTCAACGATACCAAAAGAAATAAATGAAAAATAATTTACTAGCTAGCTATACACATGTATGTAAAATTTCACAACTAAAGCAATTCTTATCAAAATCCTCCTTTGCATCATAACAACCACTTAAATCCATCTATTTCTATACCGTATAACCTTGTGTCTATAATCTTTTACTTTAGGTTACCATATAATATTTGTAACCAAGTATACAACAATCTTCTCCATAATTTAGGACTTAAAAATCCTTGGTGAAAACTTTTTTTTTTTACAAACACATTGGGTTCATGTGTTATCACTCATGTCATAACCTCTAGAATATATAAATTTATTTCCCAAATCTATCATACAATATATATATATATATATATATATATATATATATATATATATATATATATATATATATATATAACCGTCGAAGTTCCGCTCTTTCCAACCGTTGGATCGAGCGGAGCCCCACGCAGGTCCTCCGATCCGATGCGTGAGGGGAGGGCGGACGACGCGTGAGGGGAGGGCGGACGGAACTTTGGCAGAGCTCCCGTGGCAGGACTTTTGATCCATATCCCATATATATATATATATATATATATATATATATATATATATATATATATATATATATATATATATATATATGGTCTAATTGCTAATAAGTCTTCAAACAACAATTTAGCCAGGTTTAGTATATGAAATTATACACAATTAAAGAATAAAAGAGGAGTTTATAACCAAAATCAAAAGTTAAAGGTTGAGGATTTGCTTTGAAAAAAAATGGGAATTAGGGTTTGGAAATCATCTCCTCCAATTTCATCTCCATCTCCATCTTCTTCTTCTTCTAACTTAATTTTCTTTTAGAAGAAAGGGAATTAGGGTTTGAAAAAGATGGAAGATGAAGATGAAGATGGTGATGGAGATCGGCCGGAAGGGGGGCCAGAAGGGGGTCCACCTGCGGTGAGGGGCTTCGGCCTGACGGCCGTCAGAATACAATTGACAGATAATGCACATCACTGGTGGCTATCTGAGGAGACACGGCTCGGACCAGACCGAGTCACTTGGAAAGAGTTTTCCAGGCTCTTTCAGGAGATGTACATTCCGACGACCGCTCTATCAGAAATTCGGGACAAGTTCAATCGCCTCACCCAGGACAGTATGACAGTGGAAGAATATAATGCAGAATTCATTCGTCTAAATCACTTTGCCCCAACCTTGATCCCGACAGAAGAAGAGAAGGCTGAGAAGTTCTTCGATGGCCTAAATCTTGAGCTACAGAGACTGATCGGATCCGTTGCACCTACTTCTTACTCGGACATCCTTGCAGCAGCCCGACGCATGGAGCGCGTCACCAGGAGAGAGACCAGTCTGAAACGGTCTTCCACATCAGCCAGAGCACCAAAAGAAGAAGCCGCAAAGAGACCTCACATGCACCAGCCACCCAGAGCCTCTCCGCAGATACTACCTACATGTCAATACTGTGGCAAGGTAGGCTATATTGAGAGGGACTGCAGACGCAAGTTAGGATTATGCTTGATTTACGGAACCAACCAACACTTAGCCAAGGATTGTCCTCAGCATCGAGATGGAGCACTAACATTAAACAGACAAGCTCTACCAGCACCAGGAGAGTATCAACCAAGGCCACCCTTGGCACCACAAGCAGCACTCTTCCAGCAGGCCCAGCAGCAGCAGAGGAATCCACCTCAAGGACGCGGACAAGCTTTCGCGATAACTTTGGAGGACGCACAGATTCATGGAGTAGCTAATGCGCGTAAGTTTTTATAGTTTTCTGTTTCCAGTATTGTTTTAGCTCGTGCCTGTTGGTTCGTGACATCAGCCTTAACCTAGTGATGTTGAACTTGCTAATAACCTAGAATGTTTTTATAATTGATAACCTAATATGTTTTTATAAGTAATGAACTGTATATTTCTAGATTTCCTTCATTCGGAAAATTTCATAACTTTTAATGCTTAGGGAAAAGATTTTTCTATGTGTTATTCTTACACCCTCAACCTTGATTCCCCTTGATCGTGCTGTGCTTCGAACAATGTTTGCAACCGTGTCATCTCTGTTGACCGGTTATTCTTTGATTGCGAGGACGCAATCCTCTTAAGGAGGTTAGATTGTAAGCCCCCTGATTTTTCAGGAATTTTAATTTGGATTTTTCATAATTTTTCAGGATTTTTCAGGATTTTTCTGTAATTAAAACCTATGTATTTTGATTTTAAATAATTTTTATTGATGTTAATTAATATTAAAATATTATGGAAATAATATTTTATGGTGTAAAATAGAAAACTGGACATAGGATAATTTTTTGCGAATTTATTGGACTCCGGAAGTAGTTTTAAAGCCCTAAAAACCAATGTAGAATTAAACCCCTAAAATAAACCCGATTCAATTGAACCAAACCAACCCAAACCAACCCAGACCCGGTTCACTAAACCAAACCCAGCCTTAGCGGGTCGGGTCGGATCTAAACCCGACCCGAAACCCGCAGACCCAAACCCGCACCTAAACTCTAGCGGGTCGAGCCGGATTCACGTTGAACCCGACCCGCGGACCCGTAACCCAAACCCAAATCCTAATTCTAGTCGGAACACTGTTCCGACGAGGCTATTTAACCCCCTCGCCGCCCGAAGCCCTAACCCTAAATCCCTCTCCTCCGCCCGCCGTCTCCGGCTGCTCCACCCTAGCTTCGCCTCCCCGACTCCGCCTCCTCCGCCACGACCCGGCGTCCACCCCAGCCCTAGCCGCCTATATAAAGCCCCCTTTTCTTCTTCTCCGGCCAAACTTCCCCCTCGCCGTCCCTGTCCAGAACCACCCGTCGTGCAGCCCCGCTCCGCCGATGAGCCGACGACCCCGAGTCCCTCGCCGGCTACCTCCTCCTCCTTCTTCCCCGCGCCGCTGCCTCGCCGCTCCTCGATAACCCCCTCACAGCCTTCACCCTCCCCGAGCTCCGCCGTCCCACAGCTCCTCGACCCGCCGGACAACGCCCTAGCCGCCCGGCCTCCCCGCCGTGCAGCCCCGCTCCACCGATGAGCCGACGACCCCAGCCCTAGCGGCAGCGCCGCCTCCTCCCAACAAAGCCTAAACCCTAACCCTAACCTGGACTCGGACACTGGACTCGGACATGACTCAGACACGAGAAATTCAGACTTCACGAAGCCTTGTTCAGGTATCCCGTTCTCTCTCCTCGTTGACCCATTTTTGATTCTGTCTATTGCACCGTGAACCCTGCGTAACCCTCTCGATTTCCGTGCAACCCGCTTGGTGCATCGCGTCCTGTGGTGATAGCAAACCGTGATCCAAAAATATGAAAGCCAACGCCCTGTTTTACCCCGGAACAGAGTGCGCCCCGTCAAACGGGACGACTTGGTCGCACGCGGTCTTTACCGAAACGTGCGCGTCGTTGAAACGGGCGTGTAGGATTTCGCAGAAGTTGATTTGGATGTGCGTGCACACCGGAATCAACGCGTATCTGCCGACAACGCCCCGTATCCGCCTATTCTGGAATACGCTGTAACTTTGTGTACACATGTCGGATCGAGACGAAACTTACGCCATCGGACTCATAGCAATACGCTGGTCCTGTGACCCAAGTTTGGTTCGATTATGAGAACGTTGACAAAATCGCGTATCGTGGGCCCCATAGGCTCCACTTAACGGACAATTTTGTGATCGGCTCATCGGAATCCAATTCTGAAAGTTCCGTTGGGTTCGTATTATCGTTCCTGACTTGTTGACACTAAGTTTGACGAATTTGGAGACCTTTGACCCTGACATATTTTTTGGTGCAAAGTGGCCCACTTGTGGACCCCGCTTTGACCAGAAACTGTCATTTTTGCCCCTGTGTCCAAATTGAACTTAAGGACAGGCGTTTCTAGCTATTTGATATTTTCTGAATCTAATAGTGATGTTTATTTCAGCAACCGGAGTAGTACCTACAAATCACACTGAGACCAGAGCTACAGTTGGAGCCAGAACCACAGGCAAGTGTACCTTACCAACATTGCAGTTCTTGTTACATATTTCCTTGTCTTATCTATATATATATTGTTGTGTATGCTTGACCTAGGATCGTATGACTGTACTTAGCATCCGATTCATAGTCGGGTGCCAACACCGTATGCGGCGTTGGGTATTGTCATCTAGACATGGATACCGAGATCCCATCTTTCTCGTACTTGTCTTATCAAGTACATCATAACCCAGGATACTTGACACTATACATGAGACAGAATCCTCCTGAGATATTCATGGTGATTCTGTATAGGATACATGCTTTATGACATAGACATTATATTCATAGACATTAGATGACTTGCTGCATTAGATATGATCGTGCGTGACATGGACATGATGCATCGTGGACATGAGACGTGTGATTATATGGGGTGGGGAGAGACACACAGGCTACAGGCTGATTTTATATATATAATACATAGTAAACTACATAGTAAAATATATAGTTATTGCTTCTACCGGCTCCCCGACACAGAGCTTGTAGTGGTCTCAGCCTGAGTACTAGTGATGCTCTCACTTGTATTTCACATAGATGGTTACATATTTACCCTGTTTATTGTATTTACTATTTCACTACATTTATGTTGGCTTGTATTATCTGTACCTTGCTATGTCCCCTGAGGACCTGGATCCGAATTATGTTCCCAGGATTAGCTGACGAGATCTATCCCGAGGTATACGGGACCGGAGCATTAGCATTAGCAGAAGCAGGTGCCTACATTAGAGCAGAACCAGGACCAGAGGACGAGATTGTGCCAGAGGACTTCTCCTGAGTATTGGCTTGAGATACTCATTTATTTTTATTTTTAGTTACTTTATTTCCAGTCTATTGCATTGATGTATCAGACTTGTTCTCGGATTGTTCTCCGAGACACTTTGATTGAGATTTGTTAGTTTATTTTATTTATATTTATTCTGGCATTTGATCTGTAATTATCTGTTGTGGATGAGATTATAATAGACTGTGACTTGTATCTTGGACCTACTTATTGTTGTACTACAGCTTAAGTATGCCCCGATGGATCCATTAAATTGGGTTTGTGCATCGGTGTGTGCTGCTGGCCATTATCACGCGTCCGGTCCCTCGGTATTTTGGGACTGGGGTGTGACATGGTTTTTGTGGTGGCCCATGCAGGTCAACGACTAAATTGTTCGGTTTCAACTTAGGGACCGAGCAAACCTGCAGTAAGAACAGGATAAGTTTTTAGGATCTCATCCACTTGCTTGAAACGTTCTTGATATCTATATCGGATTCAAATTTAATTCTTAACTTGCATCTTGCCTTGATTTCTGTGCGTCTCTTATAGTTTATTTTGATGCAGAGCAATGGATTCACAAGCACGCGACGAGACTCCCACAGGAACACCATAAGTTGCAGATGTCACCTATGACGATGAAGTGACACTAGTTAGTGGAGGTCAACTAGAACAACAAAATAGCCAAGATACCTCAAGAGGTCGGCAAGACGACATTCTACCTCCACCGCAGTTCACACCACCAATGGCCGTATTCCCACAAGGGCAAGATATGGACGGGCAACAGATGTTTCAAATGATCTACGCGATGATGCAAGCTCAACAGCAGATTCAGCAGGTGACTTTAAGTTGCAGCCTAGTAACCGCACTGGAGCAGGCGAATCTACCAGCGCGACGACCAGTGACAGGATCTATCACCGATTTTCGCCAGCTGAAGCCTCGTACCTTCTCAGGAAAGGAGAAGCCCGTAGAAGTTCATGAGTGGCTCACCAACACACAATACCAGTTGGAAGTAGCTGAGCTTCCAAGAGAACATTGGATGACTGCCGTCAGAAGGCAATTGACAGATAATGCACATCACTGGTGGCTATCTGAGGAGACATGGCTCGGACCAGACCGAGTCACTTGGGAAGAGTTTTCCAGGCTCTTTCAGGAGATGTTGTCACGCCCCAGTCCCAAAGATACGTAGGACTAGGACACGTAAGCATGCCAGCCGCATGGATATGGCAACTCCAATATAGGGAAACCAAATCCATACGTACGCTGTAATATGAATATAAAATCTATAAGTGGTATAAAATGTAATACAAGTCACAGGGTAAAATCTAAATCTCATCCACCAAAATCATATAGAAATAAATAACCAGTATCTATGAAACTAGATCTCAATAAGAATGATCTAAAGATAATAGTTGGATGGAAACAAATCCACTACCAACTCGAATAGAAAAGTAAATACAATATAAGTACAACTCACACAAACAATATAAGTACCCGCTACCAATCACGGCTCGAAGGGAAGACATCCACGAAGCATCTATATCCTGCCAATACACAGGACCAGAAGCTATGGCCTCAGAACAAATGTCTCCGGATGCTGAAATAAATATCACCAACGTTTCCAAAATAAGAAAAATAGCTAGAAAGCACATCCCTTTCGTCCAATTTGGACACAGGGGCAAAACGGTAATTTCGGGTAAAAGTGGGATCCACGTGTGGCCCACTTTGCACCGAAAAGCGTGCCAAGGGTAACAGTCTTTAAATGGGACAAACTATAGGTCAAACAAATCTAGATGTCAATACGAACCCAACGGTATGTCCAAATATGGATTCCGATGAGCCGAACACTATTTTGTCCAAAAAGTCAACTATGGACCCGCCAATTGGCGATCTGGTCAACCGTCTCAGAAATGCGTGAAAATTGGGTCACAGGACCAGCACGTTACCACGAGTCCAGCGGCGCAAGTTTCGTCACAATCTGACAAGCGTGCACAAAATACGCACGAGTTCTACAAAAGTTGCGACACGAAATGTGTCCGCGGATACGGCCTGATTCCAGCGCGCACACGCATCCAAATCAGTCTTCACGAATTTTTATGTGTCCGGTTATGCTGCGTGCACCATTCGGTATACTTGGCACACGGCGGGGCGGTCCCGTTTGGCGGGGCGCGCTCCGTGATCCAACTTTTGGAAATCTGAAAAAAGTGGGTGCGCGCAGTTTTGTGACGAATATAATTATGTCCATAGCAATTAATAGCACAGGGTTATTTTACAGAAAATAAACTAGGTCATGTATTCTACAGGTATCAAAAAGAATCATCGAATTCGGATCTCTGTGGTGGGAGATACGAACTCGGCAATATGGGTGGTCATCGCAAGTTTCTGCGATTTCAGAATTGGGTAAGTCCGGGCCAACTTGGACGTGTTTTGCACCTAGGGGCACACGTTTTCCGAGGTTGGCTATAAAACAAATATTGGAGAGGGTTAAGGGGTGATCATACCTATGAAAACGGAACAGCGTTTGGTTGAGCAAGTCGGCGGAAAATCACGCCGGAGCGAACGTGCTTCGAGTGGGATTCTGCAGGGCGCGAGGTCGGAGTCGACGGGATGGTTGGATGGCTTGGCGGGGCTTCTCTGGCTGCGGTGACGGCTCTAGATGGGAAGAGGAAGTCTGGAAATTTAGGTTAGGGTTTTGAGAGCTAACTATATATATATATATATATATATATATATATATATATATATTAAGAGAGAGGGTGAGCGGTTGAGTCCGTGGGGTGAAGCAAAGGGCTGAAGGGAATTAATTTGCTGTTGGTATAAGGGGGCGGGTTGAAGCATATGGGTGGAAGGTTGTTGGCTGCTGCAAGGAATCCGCTGAGGAGGGTTGAGCAAAACTAAGTTGCTGTTGGTATAAGGCTTAAGTAAACTTGGTTGTTATTATTATTATACTTATTATATTAGTAACTTATTTAATAAATTCTTTTTCCTTTCTTTCTTTTTAAATATATATACACACACACATATATATATATATATATATATATATATATATATATATATATATATATATATATATATATATATTCACACATAAGAAAATTTATATGTTAGGGTAATGCACATCGTTAGGCTAGCAACTGCTCAAGGGGTCTCCTACATGGAAATAATTCCAAAAAATTCCTGATGGTCCCATAAGTCATCTAAGTGCCCGAACACCTAACATAAAAATTATTAAAAATCTATTTCTCCTATTTAGATCTAATTACTATAATTTAATTAATAATTAATAATTAAAGGGTATATACGATTTTCTAGAAAGGGGGTTTTACAGATGTACATTCCGACGACCGCTCGATCAGAACTTCGGGACAAGTTCAATCGCCTCACTCAGGACAATATGACAGTGGAAGAATACAATGCAGAATTCATTCGTCTAAGTCGCTTTGCCCCAACCTTAATCCCGACAGAAGAAGAGAAGGCTGAGAAGTTCTTCGATGGACTAAACCTCGAGCTACAGAGACTGATCGGATCCGTTGCACCTACTTCTTACTCGGACATCCTTGCAGCAGCCCGACGTATGGAGCGCGTCACCAGGAGAGAGACCAGTCTGAAACGGTCTTCCACATCAGCCAGAGCACCACAAGAAGAAGCCGCAAAGAGACCTCACATGCACCAGCTACCCAGAGCCTCTCCGCAGATACTACCTACATGTCAATATTGTGGCAAGATAGGCCATATTGAGAGGGACTGCAGACGCAAGTTAGGATTATGCTTGATTTACGGAACCAATCAACACTTAGCCAAGGATTGTCCTCAGCATCGAGATGGAGCACTAACATTAAACAGACAAGCTCTACCAGCACCATGAGAGTATCAACCAAGACCACCCTTGGCACCACAAACAGCACTCTTCCAGCAGGCCCAGCAGCAGCAGAGGAATCCACCTCAAGGATGCGGACAAGCTTTCGCGATGACTTTGGAGGACGCACAGATTCATGGAGTAGCTAATGCGCGTAAGTTTTTATAGTTTTCTGTTTCCAATATTGTTTTAGCTCGTGCCTGTTGGTTCGTGACATCAGCCTTAACCTAGTGATGTTGAACTTGCTAATAACCTAGAATATTTTTATAATTGACAACCTAATATGTTTTTATAAGTAATGAACTGTAGATTTTTAGATATCCTTCATTCGGAAAATTGTATAACTTTTAATGCTTAGGGAAAAGATTTTCCTATGTGTTATTCTTACACCCTCAACCTTGATTCCCCTTGATCGTGCTGTGCTTCGAACAATATTTGCAACCGTGTCATCTCTGTTGACCGGTTATTCTTTGATTGCGAGGATGCAATCCTCTTAAGGGGGTTAGATTGTAAGCCCCCTGATTTTTCAGGAATTTTAATTTGGATTTTTCACAATTTTTCAGGATTTTTCAGGATTTTTCTGTAATTAAAACCTACGTATTTTGATTTTAAATAATTTTTATTGCTGTTAATTAATATTAAAATATTATAGAAATAATATTTTATGGTGTAAAATGGAAAATTTGACATAGGGTAATTTTTTGCAAATTTATTGGACTCTGAAAGTAGTTTTAAAGCCCTAAAAACTAATGTAGAATTAAACCGAATTAAACCCCTAAAATAAACCCGGTTCAATTGAACCAAACCAACCCAAACCAACCCAGACCCGGTTCACTAAACCGAACCCAGCCTTAGCGGGTCGGGTCGGATCTAAACCCGACCCGAAACCAGCAGACCCAAACCCGCACCTAAACTCTAGCGGGTCGGGCCGGATTCACGTTGAACCCGACCCGCGGACCCGTAACCCAAACCCAAATCCTAATTCTAGTCGGAACACTGTTTCGACGAGGCTATTTAACCCCCTCGCCAGTCGAAACCCTAACCCTAAATCCCTCTCCTCCGCCCGCCGTCTCCGGCTGCTTCACCCTAGCTTCGCCTCCCCGACTTCGCCTCTTCCGCCATGACCCGGCGTCCACTCCAGCCCTAGCCGCCTATATAAAGCCCCATTTTCTTCTTCTCCGGCCAAACTTCCCCCTCGTCGTCCCTGCCCAGAACCACCCGTTGTGTAGCCCCGCTCCGCCGATAAGCCGACGACCCCGAGCCCCTCGCCGGCTACCTCATCCTCCTTCTTCCCCGCGCCGCTGCCTCGCCGCTCCTCGACAACCCCCTCACAGCCTTCACCCTCCCCGAGCTCCGCCGTCCCACAGCTCCTCGAGCTGCCGGCCAACGCCCTAGCACGCCAATGCCCTAGCCGCCCGGCCTCCCCGCCGTGCAGCCCCGCTCCGCCGACGAGCCGACGACCCCAGCCCTAGCCCCAGCGCCGCCTCCGGCCAAAAGAAGCCCAAACCCTAACCTTACCTGGACTCGGACACTGGACTCGGACACGACTCGGACACGAGAAATTCAGACTTCACGAAGCCCTGTTCAGGTATCCCGTTCTCTCTCCTCGTTGACCCATTTTTGATTCTGTCTGTTGCATCACGAACCCTGCGTAACCCTCTCGATGCCCGTGCAACCCGCTCGGTGTGTTGCGTCCTGTGGTGATCGCAAACTGCGATCCAAAAACAGGAAAGCCAATGCCCTGTTTCACCCCGAAACTGAGTGCGTCCCGCCAAACGGGACGACTTGGTCGCACGCGGTCTTTACCGAAACGTGCGTGCCGTTGATACGGATGTGCAAAATTTTACAGAAGTTGATTTGGATGTGCGTGCACACCGAAATCAACGCGTATCCGCCGACAACGCCCCGTATCCGCCTATTCTGGAATACGCTGTAACTTTGTATACACACGTCGGATCGAGACGAAACTTACGCCATCAGACTCGTAGCAATATGCTGGTCCTGTGACCCAAGTTTGGTTCGATTCTGAGAACATTGACCAAATCGCATATCGTGGGCCCCACAGGCTCCACTTAACAGGCGATTTTGTGATCAGCTCATCGAAATCCAATTTTGGAAGTTCCGTTGGGTTCGTATCATCGTTCCTGACTTGTTGATACTAAGTTTGACGAATTTAGAGACCTTTGACCCTGACACATTTTTCGGTGCAAAGTGGCCCACATGTGGACCCCGCTTTGACCAAAAACTGTCATTTTTGCCCATGTGTCCAAATTGGACTTAAGGACAGACATTTTTAGCTATTTGATATTTTTTGAATCTAATGGTGATATTTTTTTCAGCAACCGGAGTAGTACCTGCAAATCACACTGAGACCAGAGCTACAGTTGGAGCCAGAACCACAGGCAATTGTACCTTGCCAACATTGCAGTTCTTGTTACATATTTTCTTGTCTTATCTATATATATATATATAATGTTGTGCATGTTTGACCTAGGACCGTATGACTGTACTTAGCGTCTGATTCATAGTCGGGTGCCAACACCGTACGCGGCGTTGGGTATTGTCATATAGACATGGATACCGAGACCCCATCTTTCTCGTACTTGTCTTATCAAGTACATCATAACCCAGGACACTTGACACTATACATGAGACAGAATCCTCCTGAGATATTCATGGTGATTCTGTATAGGATACAGGCTTTATGACATAGACATTATATTCATAGACATTAGATGACTTGCTGCATTAGATATGATCGTGCGTGACATGGACATGATGCATCGTGGACATGAGACGTGTGATTACATGGGGTGGGGAGAGACACACAGGCTACAGGCTGATTTTATATATATAATACATAGTAAACTACATAGTAAAATACATAGTTATTGCTGCTACCGGCTCTCCGACACAGAGCTTGTAGTGGTCTCAGCCTGAGTACTAGTGTTGCTCTCACTTGCATTTCACATAGATGGTTACATATTTACCCTGTTTATTGTATTTACTATTTCACTGCATTTATGTTGGCTTGTATTATCTTTACCTTGCTATGTCCCCTGAGGACCTGGATCCGGATTATGTCCCCAGGATTAGCTGACGAGATCTATCCCGAGGTATACGGGACCGGAGCATTAGCATTAGCAGAAGCAGGTGCCTACATTAGAACAGAACCAGGACCAGAGGACGAGATTGTGCCAGACGACTTCTCCTGAGTATTGGCTTGAGATACTCATTTATTTCTATTTCTAGTTACTTTATTTCCAGTCTATTGCATTTATGTATCAGACTTGTTCTCGGATTGTTCTCCGAGACACTTTGATTGAGATTTGTTAGTTTATTTTATTTATATTTATTCTGGCATTTGATCTGTGATTATCTGTTGTGGATGAGATTAGAATAGAATGTGACTTGTATCTTGGACCTACTTATTGTTGTACTACAGCTTAAGTATGCCCTAATGGATCCATTAAATTGGGTTTGTCCATCGGTGTGTGCTGCTGGCCATTATCACGCATCCGTTCCCTCGGTATTTTGGGACTGGGGCGTGACACCAGTCCTTCCGAAGAACATATCGGTTGTTCCGAAGCACGTACGGTACGTAAAATGACAATCCTATTTTGATAGTTATTGTGTAAGAACTATATAAAATTTGACAGGCCTATATAAATATAGGACTGTCAATAATTCGACAGTCCTATATAAATACAGGACTGTCATTATTTTGACAGTCCTATATAAATATAGGACTGTCATAATTTTGACAGTCCTATATACTAAGTGGACTGTCAAAATAGTGACAGTCCTGAATCTTAAAGACTGTAAATTATTTGAACTGCCAATTATTTGAAGTTATTAATTTTTAGATTATTTTATATTGGTTATAGGACCAACCTTGTACAGATGTTATGGTAAATCCTGCTATTGGGGTTTATGTGGAGGATATATTCTCAATGGATATTCAATTTGCATCCCAGGAAGAAACATTAGCTTGGTGCAGAGAAGTTGGAAGACGACATAACATAGTCATTGTCATTGCAAGATCCATCAGATCTCAGCCGGGCCAAAAATATGTAGAGCTGGGCTGTGAAAGAGGAGGTATATTTAGGGAGCATAAAAAAAAGGGCTTTGTTGAAAAAAAATCCCTAAAAAAAATGTTGGGACGAGAAAATATGGTTGTCCATTTAAGGTGTTGATTCTAAAAGTAGAAGATATGAAGTGGATAATCGTAGTTAAGAATGGAAGACACAATCATCATATTCCAGGGACACTTATGGGTCATGCCTACGTGGCACGGTTGAAGGAGGATGAGAGAAAGTTGGTCGAAGAATTGTTCCTTTTTGAAGTTGCACCGAAACAAATTTATTCTGCCATGCAACAAAAAAAAGATGGGAACAAGTCAACCATGAGGACGATCTATAATAGTTTGGCCAGAGCGAAATGTAATAGTATGAAAGGAAGAATGGCGATGCAGCAAGTATTAAAGTTGCTTGGGGAGCATCACTACGTAGAGTACCATAGAAGACATCCAGAAAAGGATGAACTCCTTTCATTGTTTTGGGCTCATCCTGATTGCACACACTTGGCTCGGTCCTTCGCAGACGTGTTGGCCCTTGATTGTACATATAAGACCAACAAGTTCAAGATACCTCTTTTTCACGTTGTTGGGTTTACGTCTACGGAAAAAACATTTTCAGTCGCTTTTTGTTTTATGAAGAGTGAGACAGTAGAGGATTACACTTGGGCGTTGAGGAAACTACAATCCCTTTACACAGGATACAAAGAGCCCTCTGTTTTTGTCACGCCCCAGTCCCAAAATATCGAAGGACTAGCTACGTGGCAATGGCCAGCAGCACACACTGATGGGCAAACCCAATTTAATGGACCCATCAGGGTGTACTTAAGCTGTAAATTAACAGTAAGGGGCTATGGTACTAATCTCATCCACAGAAATGAATACATCAATATCAGCAAAAATGAAATATAATCAGAATAAAGTCTCAATAAAGTAAATCGGGGAACAACCCGATAATAAGTCTTATACAATTTAAACGAGAAATAAAAGAGTCTAATAACAGCCAAGACTGAGTATAAAATAAGCAGATACTCAGGAGAAATCCTCAGCGATTACCTCGTCCTCGGGTTCTAGTACTGCTCCAAAGACTGCTTCTGTCCCGTACACCTCAGGGTAGATCTCCTTTGTTAAACCTGGGGATATAATCCGGACCCAGGTCCTCAGGGGACATAGCAAGGTACAAGAATAACTCAAGCCAAAATAAATACAGTGCAAGAATAAATAAATCAACAGGGTAAACTATATAACCAGCTAAGTGATATACAATATGAGAGCATTAATCATACTCAGGCTGAGACAACTATAGGCTCTGTGTCGGGGAAACCCAAAGTAGTATCCTCTCGAAGGGCCAGTAATGTGCCAAAGCTCTGTGTCAGAGTCTAAGGCACCTCCAGTAATATATATATATATATATATATATATATATATATATATATATATATATATATATATATTGTAAACCCCCTGAATTTTCAAATTATTAAATCTTGGATTTTTCCCAATTTTCGGGAATTTTCTGTAATTAAAATCAAGGTTTTCAATTAATAAATGATTTTTAATTTGCAATAAATAATATTAAAATATCATGAAAATAACATTTTTGGGTGTAAAATGGAAAACTGGATTTAGGGAAATTTTTCTGGATTTTTCCGGGCCTCAGACATATTTTTAAAAGCCTAAAAAAACATTTTTCTAAATTAATTAATTAAATAATTAATTACTGTTTTAATATTATTATTATTATTATTATTGTTAATTTGTTTTTTTTTTTTTCGGTTTGGGCCGGCCCAGTGGGCCGAGCCCATTGGTTCAACCCAGCCCAGCCCAACCATCTCCTTAGCGGGTCGGGCGGGTCGGGCGGGTCCGCTCACCCGGATCCGCGCCCGACCCGGAACCCGCCCGGTCACCCCTGTCACCCAGTCCCCCGTTTTCGTAGCCGGCGCCGGAAAACGCGCGCGCCACGGCCACGCCCTCCTCCACGTCCGCTCTCCCCTCCGTTTCTCCCGCCACGACGCCTCGGCTGAGCCCCCTCGCAGCCCCCTATATAAACCCCCATCTCCGCCTCCATCCACCCCAAAACCCGAAACCCTAACCCTAACTACCCCGACTCCGGCGAACCCCGTCCGGCGACCTCCTCCTCCCTCAGCCCCTGCGACGCCTTCCCCCAGGCGGAGCTCCTCCTCCTCTCCCCTTCCTCCTCCTCCCCAGGCGGAGCCGACCCCCGAGCCCTCCTCCCCGCTGCTGTCTCCCCTCCGCCGGAGCCGCAGCCACCGCCAGCCCCTCGCCTGAGCCGCCGCAGCCCCGGCCCGACCTCGCCGACCGACGACGTACCCTCCAGCAGCCCCGGACACGCCGCGGACACGACCCAGACGCGGATACGAGCCCGGACACGCCGCTGACACGTCCAGGACACGAGCTCGATTCGGACTCGAAAACCCCGATTTCTCGGTCCCCTTCAGGTATTCGTATCTTGCAACCCTGATCTCCGTTTTAGATTCCGTAAATTCCTGCGCGTAGCCTGTATGACCCTCTCGGTGCCCGGACAAACTGTTCGGGGCATCGCGGCCTGTGGCGATCGCACACCGCGATCCAAAAACAGGAAAAAACCAGACCCTGTTTCACCCCGGAACCGAGTACGTCCCGCCAAACGGGACGACTTGGTCGCGTGCGGTCTTCACAGATACGTGCGCATCATCGATACGGACGTGTGAGTCTTCGTGGAAGCTGATTCGGGTGTGCGTGCACACCGAAATCAACGCGTATCCGCGGACATCGCCCCGTATCCGCCTTTTCGGCAATTCACCCTAACTTCGTGCACACTCGTCAGATCGAGACGAAACTTGCGCCATCGGACTCGTAGCGATACGCTGGTCCTGTGGGTCAAGTTTGGTTCAATTCTGAGAACGTTGACGAAATCGCGTGTCGTGGGCCCCACAGGCCCCGCTCGACGGGCGATTTTGTGTTCGGCTCATCGGAATCCAAATCTGAAAGTTCCGTTGGGTTCGTATCAGCGTTCCTGACCTGTTGACACTGAGTTTGGTGAATTTAGAGACCTTTGACCCGGACACGTTTTTCGGTGCAAAGCGGGCCCACCGGCGGACCCCGTTTTGACCCGAAACTGCCGTTTTTGCCCTTGTCTCCAAATTGGACCCAAGGACAGGCGTTTCTAGCTGTTTGACATCTTCTGAGCGTGATGGTAATGTCTATTTCAGCTTTTGGACTCATCTCTGGAAACTTTCCCTAGAATAATTAATCGGATCCAAACAACAGGCAAGTACCTGCACTTCAAGTTAATCTTTATATTGTGATAATTAATTTCCTGCTCTACTAGTACCCTTGCTGATTACACGTAGTGTTAAAGTACTGTATTTCATGTCTTGAATATTGGAGTTCATGTCTTATTTACATATCGGGTGGGAGAATACTAGGAGGCATGTAGTTTACCCTTCCCCATGTATTGTTTAATAGCTGTTGGTACACGACTGTCCATCAGCCAGATCTCGATTGTATTGTTTAATAGCCGTCTATGACGGCCAGATTAGCCTTATAAACCCCTACATGCCAACTATGTATTCTAAAACAAACACAAGTTCACACAGATAGTTCTAGTCTTGTTATAGTTCTTACTGACTGTTGTAGTTTTATTTCCTGTTTCACTTTATTTCCTGCTTTCTCATATTCCTGTTTATAGCATTAAACTCTGAGATGTTGATATTTCCTTTATGCAATTTCTCAATATGATACTCAGTTAATTGTCATAAATATTTAGTTTAGTCTTGTTGTGCACTGTGTACTTTGCTCCTTTCCTGACTGGATACGTTGTTTAGGCAATGATGAGAACCTTGCCCCTACCTACTATGGACCCTATGAGCCAGCAGGTGATACAGTTGCAGAGCCGGTTCCCACCCAGGAGACTACTCCTGCAGAGTAGTTAGCATTAGCTATCTTTATTCCTATTTCTTATTTTATAAATCGGGTTTGTCCCCGACTTTATTCTGAATTTCTGTACTAAACATTTGAATCTGTTGTCACATTTATTTCAATTGCAATCTTAAGTTTCCATTCTCATTATTATCTTGCTTATGTTATTTGTGAATGAGCTAGTTAGTAAGTGTGGTTTTGACCTAGACAGCGTACTACCGCCGATTCTGCGGCGTAGGCTGGACGTACCCACGCACTCGTGCCCGAATTTCCGGGTATGGGTCGTGACACATTTTTATGGTGGCCCATGCAGGTCTAACGACTAAATTGTTCGGTTCCAACTTAGGGACCGAACAGGCCTGCAACAAGATTGAGGATTTTAGGATAAAGCTCATTCACAGTATAGGGTCCTTATTTCAATCCTTGATATTACTTCTGATCAATTTTCCTATCGCCCTTGATTTCCAATTAATCTATTCTGATCTTCCTATCCCTTAATCTTTCAGAATGGTTCAGACGAGGAACACAGTAGGAGGCACATCAGAACCAGTTGAGCAGAATGTGCCCGAAACTCTTGCACTCCCGCCGCCTCCATCCGTTCCGGCAGTTACTCTAGATGGGGCACAACTACTTGGAGTGTTCCAGGGACTAGTGGAATCCCAGAAAGAACAGACTGCACTTCTGCGGACCAGCCTCTCAGAAGCTATTAAGTCCCAGGAGTCGCCACACAAGAGGCCAGGGAGTGCCAAAGACTTCAAGAACCTTAGGCCTCTAGAATTTTATGGAACTGAGGGCATTCTCTATGCTGATGAGTGGATAGCGAATGTCGAGAGACTCCTGAAGACTGCCCGGGTTCCCGATGATCTCAAAGTGGAGTCCGCAAGCCTGCAACTGTTCGATATAGCTCGAACCTGGTTTAGAGACGAACCCCAACTATCTGCTCCTGACCTCACATGGGATGACTTCAAGAGACTATTCAAGGAGAAATTCTACCCCGAAGTGGCTCGGGAAGCTCTCGAAAGCCAATTCGAGAGACTGGAACAAGGTAACCTATCTGTTGATGAGTATACTGCTGAATTTAGCAGGTTAAGCCACTTTGCGGAGTACATGGTTCGTACCCCGGAAGACAGAGCCCGTAGATTCAAGAAGGGGCTGTCTCCGGATATTCGCCTTGCTGTCACCACAGCCGAGCCCGCACCTATGAGGAAATCTTAAACGTGGCACAAGGCGTTGAGAGAGACCTGGGGCATAAGCTAAAGCGAGAAAGAGATACCGGAAATGCGGGACCCAACAAACGCCTATTTCAACAACAACAACAGAGGTCCCCGCAGCAAACCCAGCGTCCTCTCCCTCGAGCTCCAGCACCCCAACACCAGGCTCAAGGACAGAACCAACAGGCTGCTACTTGTAACTTTTGCCGAAGACCGGGCCACACTTGGCAAGTTTGTAGGAAGAGACTAGGTGCCTGCCTATATTGTGGCTCAACAGAACATCAAGTGAGGGACTGTCCCGCTACTCCAAGACGCGGACAAGCTTACGTGATGACCATGGAGAATGCGCAAACTCTGGAAGCAGCTAATGCGCGTAAGTGATTCGTAGATACCTTTCCTAGTATTGTTTAGCTCATGCCTATTGGTTCGTGACCTCAGCCTCAACCTAGTAATTTTGAACTTGCTAAATAACCTGGTATGCTTTTAAAATTTGATAACTGTTTTAGGGACTTTTGCTATTGTGCTTATTTTGTGTTATTTTGTGAACTTCAAATTTGTACCTCCTTTCATCATTATCTAGCGCACTTGAATTTTGCTGAACTTGACATATGCTGCTATTTTATAGCTTAGTTTTGCAAGCTTACCTTTATCGGGCTTGTTCAGGACACATGTATTACTGAGGCCTGATCAACCCCACTAATACAAGTGTCTACTCAGAATCAGTGTACTACGGTCTGATCAACCTTAGTGCATTTTGATTCGCACTTCGCACGACTACTTTACGTGGATTGAGAGATATAGTGACTAGTATACTTGCCCCTAAAACATGCCCGAGCATATCGTATCAGTTACATAACCGTACTAATACGAGCGTGCGAATAAATGATTACCAGAATAGAATCTCAATCCATAAACCGCCTGACAATCCCCATTAGAATTCTTTAAAACGCCTTGATCCCTGTACCTCTGTTCTACCACCTCGCCCTTAAACTCTTTATTATTGATCCTCGTCTTCCCTTACTTCGGAAAGACAGAATCCTGTGTTTGGTGTAAGTTTGATTTGTAGTGCTAGATGATAACCCTTTATGACTAAGGCAATACCTTAGGTGATGTGTTTTGTGTTGCAGACTTAAAGATTCAATACCATGATTTATTAAGTTGAGACCTTGCCTTACTAGTTGTACAGCCTTAGATGATATATGGGTAAAATTCTAAGTTGGGTAGTGACCGCAATCAAGTGAGATTGGACAGAGAGAACCCTGCTATAATTTTAAATTTCGAGGACGAAATTTTTGTAAGTTGGGTAGGTTGTAAACCCCCTGAATTTTCAAATTATTAAATCTTGGATTTTTCCCAATTTTCGGGAATTTTCTAGGAATTTTCTGTAATTAAAATCAAGGTTTTCAATTAATAAATGATTTTTAATTTGCAATAAATAATATTAAAATATCATGAAAATAACATTTTTGGGTGTAAAATGGAAAACTGGACTTAGGGAAATTTTTCTGGATTTTTCCGGGCCTCAGACATATTTTTAAATGCCTAAAAAAATAATTTTCTAAATTAATTAATTAAATAATTAATTACTGTTTTAATATTATTATTATTATTATTATTGTTAATTTTTTTTTTTTTTTCGTTTTGGGCCGGCCCAGTGGGCCGAGCCCATTGGTTCAACCCAGCCCAGCCCAACCATCTCCTTAGCGGGTCGGGCGGGTCCGCTCACCCGGATCCGCGCCCGACCCGGAACCCGCCCGGTCACCCCTGTCACCCAGTCCCCCGTTTTCGTCGCCGGCGCCGGAAAACGCGCGCGCCACGGCCACGCCCTCCTCCACGTCCGCTCTCCCCTCCGTTTCTCCCGCCACGACGCCTCGGCTGAGCCCCCTCGCAGCCCCCTATATAAACCCCCATCTCCGCCTCCATCCACCCCAAAACCCGAAACCCTAACCCTAACTACCCCGACTCCGGCGAACCCCGTCCGGCGACCTCCTCCTCCCTCAGCCCCTGCGACGCCTTCCCCCAGGCGGAGCTCCTCCTCCTCTCCCCTTCCTCCTCCTCCCCAGGCGGAGCCGACCCCCGAGCCCTCCTCCTCGCTGCTGTCTCCCCTCCGCCGGAGCCGCAGCCACCGCCAGCCCCTCGCCTGAGCCGCCGCAGCCCCGGCCCGACCTCGCCGACCGACGGCGTACCCTCCAGCAGCCCCGGACACGCCGCGGACACGACCCAGACGCGGATACGAGTCCGGACACGCCGCTGACACGTCCAGGACACGAGCTCGATTCGGACTCGAAAACCCCGATTTCTCGGTCCCCTTCAGGTATTCGTATCTTGCAACCCTGATCTCCGTTTTAGATTCCGTAAATTCCTGCGCGTAGCCTGTATGACCCTCTCGGTGCCCGGACAAACTGTTCGGGGCATCGCGGCCTGTGGCGATCGCACACCGCGATCCAAAAACAGGAAAAAACCAGACCCTGTTTCACCCCGGAACCGAGTACGTCCCGCCAAACGGGACGACTTGGTCGCGTGCGGTCTTCACAGATACGTGCGCATCATCGATACGGATGTGTGAGTCTTCGTGGAAGCTGATTCGGGTGTGCGTGCACACCGGAATCAACGCGTATCCGCGGACATCGCCCCGTATCCGCCTTTTCGGCAATTTACCCTAACTTCGTGCACACTCGTCAGATTGAGACGAAACTTGCGCCATCGGACTCGTAGCGATACGCTGGTCCTGTGGGTCAAGTTTGGTTCGATTCTGAGAACGTTGACGAAATCGCGTGTCGTGGGCCCCACAGGCCCCGCTCGACGGGCGATTTTGTGTTCGGCTCATCGGAATCCAAATCTGAAAGTTCCGTTGGGTTCGTATCAGCGTTCCTGACCTGTTGACACTGAGTTTGGTGAATTTAGAGACCTTTGACCCGGACACATTTTTCGGTGCAAAGCGGGCCCACCGGCGGACCCCGTTTTGACCCGAAACTGCCGTTTTTGCCCTTGTCTCCAAATTGGACCCAAGGACAGGCGTTTCTAGCTGTTTGACATCTTTTGAGCGTGATGGTAATGTCTATTTCAGCTTTTGGACTCATCTCTGGAAACTTCCCCTAGAATAATTAATCGGATCCAAACAACAGGCAAGTACCTGCACTTCAAGTTAATCTTTATATTGTGATAATTAATTCCCTGCTCTACTAGTACCCTTGCTGATTACACGTAGTGTTAAAGTACTGTATTTCATGTCTTGAATATTGGAGTTCATGTCTTGTTTACATATCGGGTGGGAGAATACTAGGAGGCATGTAGTTTACCCTTCCCCATGTATTATTTAATAGCTGTTGGTACACGACTGTCCATCAGCCAGATCTCGATTGTATTGTTTAATAGCCGTCTATGACGGCCAGATTAGCCTTATAAACCCCTACATGCCAACTATGTATTCTAAAACAAACACAAGTTCACACAGATAGTTCTAGTCTTGTTATAGTTCTTACTGACTGTTGTAGTTTCATTTCCTGTTTCACTTTATTTCCTGCTTTCTCATATTCCTGTTTATAGCATTAAACTCTGAGATGTTGATATTTCCTTTATGCAATTTCTCAATATGATACTCAGTTAATTGTCATAAATATTTAGTTTAGTCTTGTTGTGCACTGTGTACTTTGCTCCTTTCCTGACTGGATACGTTGTTTAGGCAATGATGAGAACCTTGCCCCTACCTACTATGGACCCTATGAGCCAGCAGGTGATACAGTTGCAGAGCCGGTTCCCACCCAGGAGACTACTCCTGCAGAGTAGTTAGCATTAGCTATCTTTATTCCTATTTCTTATCTTATAAATCGGGTTTGTCCCCGACTTCATTCTGAATTTCTGTACTAAACATTTGAATCTGTTGTCACATTTATTTCAATTGCAATCTTAAGTTTCCATTCTCATTATTATCTTGCTTATGTTATTTGTGAATGAGCTAGTTAGTAAGTGTGGTTTTGACCTAGACAGCGTACTACCGCCGATTCTGCGGCGTAGGCTGGACGTACCCACGCACTCGTGCCCGAATTTTCGGGTACGGGTCGTGACATATATATATATATATATATATATATATATATATATATATATATATATATATATATATATAATCAGCCTTTTGTATGGTAAATCTCTCCCCACCCGATGTAATCACACGTCTAATGTTCATGATGTCACGCAAGATCATATCTAATGCAACACGTCATAATGATACCTAAGCACATGCAATATCTATGTCACGAATCATGTAACCTATACAGAATCACCATGAATGTCTCAAAAAGATTCTGTCTCATAAATAGTGTCAGGTGTCCTGTGGTATAACGTACTTGATAATGCAAGCACGAGAATGTGTAGGGTTTCGATATCCATCTCTAGGTGACGTTACACAACTCCGCGTACGGTGTTGACACCCGAATGTTATTCGGACGTTAAGTAATATCACACGGTCCTAGGTTGGATAGATATAACTCAAAAATAGATCAAGAGAATAATAAAAAACTAATTTACAGCAAGTATGACAAGGTACACTTGCATAGGGTCCTGGCTCCAATTGCTGCTCTGGTATCAGCGGGATCTGCAGGTACTCCTCCAAATACTGAAATAAATGTTACCATCAAGTGCAGAAGATATCAAATATCCAGAATTGCCTGTCCATAAGTCCAATTTGGACACAGGGACAAAAGTGACAGTTTTTGGTCAAAGCGAGGTCCACATGTGGCCCATTTTGCACCGAAAAATGTGCCAGAGACAATGTTCTCCAAATTCGTCAAACTTAGTGTTTATAAGTCCAGAACGATGATACGAAACCAACAGAACGTTCAGAACTAGATTCCGATGAGCCGATCACAAAATCGCCCGTCTAGTGGAGTCGTGGGGCCCACGATACACAATTTTGTCAACGTTCTCAGAATCGAACCAAACTTGGGTCACAGGACCAGCGTATTGCTACGAGTCCGATGGCACAAGTTTTATTTTGATACGACGAACGTACACGAAGTTACAACGAGTTCCAGAACATGGCCGATATGGGGTATTGTCGACGGATACGAGTTGATTTCGGTGTGCACGCACATCCAAATCAACTTTCACAAAATCTCACACGTCCGTATTAACGGCGCGCACCTTTGGGGAAAGTCTGCACACGACCAAGTCGTCCTGTTTAGCGGGGCACACCCAGTTCTGAGAAAATTATGGTATCTATTTTCCTGATTTTGCGTCACAGTTTACGATCGCCACAAGACGCGATACCCCGAACAAATTGCACGGGTATCGAGAGGCTCATGCAGTCTACACGTCATAGCAGACGGTTAAAAAAATGAGACAGCGAGGAGAGAGAAATCTTTACCTGAACAGGGCACCAAAGAAGACTGAATATACGCATTTTTGCGAGGTGGCGCGATGCGGCACGGCCGGCTTGCTGGCGGCGGCGGCTAGGGCACAGTGGAGGTGGCTGCTGGCCTCGGTGGTGGGGTCATCGAGGCTCGTCGGAGTCGGGGTGGCCAGCTGCGGGGTCGTCGTCGAGATGCGGCCGGAGAAACTCGACGGGTGGCTGGAGAGACCGTGGAGACGGTGGTGGTGGTGGTGGCTTACTGTGGTGGTCGGATCGAGCGGAGGGGCGGCGAGGGTCGTCGCAGCGGGGAGAGGCAGTGGCCGGGGAAGCTAGTGGTCGTCGGAGGGCTCAAAAGGGGGTGGCCATGGGGGAGATGGCTGTGAAGGGGGTGGCCATGGGGGTTTTATAGGGGCGACGGCCGACGAGTAGGGAGGTGGACGGTCGGGAGGGAGAGAGTCGCGGGGAGCGGGGGAGGCGTAACCGCCGCAGAGGCAGAGGCGGATCGGCCGGTGGCAGTCGCTGAACCGTCGGGTTCGGTTACAGAATTTAGGATTACTATATATGCGGGTTCGGGTCGGGTTGGCGGGTCGGGTTCTGGATTCAGGTCCGGATATGACCCGCTAAGGTACGGGTCGGGTACGGGTCTCGGGTACGGGTCGGGTATGGATTCGACCCGTTAGGGTTGATCCGGTTTGGTTCAGGATGGGTCTGGTTCAGGGTTAAACCGGTTGGTTCAACCCGGTTCAGGTTGGTTTATTTTGGTTTAAATAAAAACTTAGTTTTTAGGTCTTTAAAAATAGTTCTGGGGTCCAATAAATTCCAGAAAAATTGTTGTAAGTCTATTATTCTATTTTACACCCAAAAATATTATTTTTATATTTATTAAAATTCCAAAAAATATTTAACACCAGAAAATATTTAGTTTAATTACTGAAAAATCACAGAAAATTCCAGAAAATTTTCAAAAATTTATTTTTAAATTCTGAAAATTCTGGGTGTTTATAATCTACCCCCCTTAATAGGATTGCATCCTCGCAATCAAATAATAACATAACCGGTCAACAGAGATGATACGGTTTGCAAAACAGGTTCGAAGCACGACACAATCAAGAATCATGATCAAGGAGAATCGAAGGATGAAGGTTAAGCAAAACACCTAGGGAAGGAATAAAGTATTTCTCTAGAAAATAAAAGTTCGGTAATTCAAGAGTGAAGGAAATCTGGTTAGAGCAAAGAAAACTACAGTCTTTAGAAAAACTAGGTTTCCAATTTAATAAGTTCAAAATACTAGTTTTGAGGCTTAGAAAATGAACTAACAGGCACGTGCTAAGGCATTACTAGAAATAGATAACTATGAAAAACTTACGCGCATTTGCTACTCCATTAGTCTGCTCGTCCTCCAAGGTCATAGCAAAAGCTTGTCCGCGTCCTTGTGGTGGTGCCCTCTGTTGTTGCTGGGCCTGTTGGAAGAGTACTGCTCGAGGTGCCAAGGGCGGCCTCGGTTGATATCCTCCTGGTGCTGGTAGAGCTTGTTGGTTTACCATTGGTGCTCCTTCTCTACGCTCAGGGCATTCCCTCACTGAATGCTGTCTGGATTCACAAGCTAAACATGTCACTACCCAATTCTAAAAAATAGGGTATTTTTTTATTTTTATTTGATAAATAGTGGATTGTATTTAATTAATTATATTTATATTTATTTAGTGTTTATATTATTTTTTTAATAATTGTTTTAGGGTTTTGGCTAGCCTGGACCCATGTCAGACCCTAGTGGACCCATGTACGACCCAGTCCACACCCTTATGAGAATTATTTTGGGGTTTAAAAATATTTATTTTATTTTTAGGAGGTTAGTTGGGGAGATTTGGAGCTAGTTTGAGTGTTTTTGGACCCCGAAACCCAAAACCGAGTTTCGGAGGGGCATTTTGGACATTTGCCACTTTGGAGACCCCTTTAATTGACTTGTGGCCGGCCCCTACCTACCACAACCGTACAAACCAGCAGCCACAGCAGCCATTCTTCTTTTTTCCACTCTTCTTCTTCATTCTTCTTCTTCTCCACTTCTTCTTCCTTCTTCTCCAAGGTGAGTTCTTTCTTCCATTTTTCTTCTTTCTTCTTCCATTCCTTCTCCTTATGCTAGCTCTAACCTTGCATTTTCCCTAACCTAGGTGTGAGGAGCTTAGATCTAGTGTGGAAGCTAGATTTGGTGGCTTGGAGCTTGAGGGAGGTGATTTCTAGGGGTTGTGAGACTTTGGCCTTAGGATTTCAACTCCCAAGAGGTAAAACCTAACTTTTCCCTTGCTAATTATTTTTGTGTAGTATAATTAGTGTTGTAGAACCTTCCTAAACCCTAAGCCAACCCGTAGGAGGAAGTTGGAACTAGTTTGGTTGAGTTTAGAGACTTTGACATTAGATTTTGTGTCAAATTCGGGTGGAATCCGAATTTGGCCCAATTTTGGGTGATGCCCTAGATTAGACGGACCTAGATAGACGTTGTCGGGTGTCTAGAGAGTGAGTGCGTGTCTCCGTTTGGACACGGGAAGTCGTGCCGCGGAGAAACGGGCGTTTCGGGCGAAATTGGGGCTTTTCGTCGTCGCCGATTCTAAGTGCGTGCGCATTTCCGCCACAGACCTAGAATCGATGCAGGAGCACATTTTATAGGATCTAGACATCGTTTAGAGTGCGTGGATAAATTTTGGGCCAATTCTGAGTTCGTTTGGTGTGCGTTTCAGGAGATTTTCCGAGCCGCGCACCACGTGTTCGTCGAAATGACCGAACGGCCATTTCGGCGTGGTTTCCTCGTTTCGATCTTGTGCGTGTGTTGGGTTAGTATCGGGGAGTGTGTGCTAGAGTTTTTGAGTTATATTTTATATATTTTAGGGTATTGGTGAGTGTCGGGGTCGTTGGGCGTGAGTGGGACGTGTTGTTTGTGTGTTGTTGTGTGTTGTGTGGTGTTAGTGTATATGTGTCTATATATATATATATATATATATATATATATATATTTATATGTATTTGTATATATGTATATATATTTATATATATGTGTGTATTTATATCTATGTGCGTGTGTGTATATATCTATGTGTATATATATATGTATATGTGTGTAAGTGTGCTTGTGTGTATATGTATACATATATATATTTATGTGTGTGTATATATTTATAGTTGAGAGTGTGTGTAGATGTATATATATATATATATATATATATATATATATATATATATATATATATATATATATATATGTGTAGCTAGGTATATATATTTGTGTGTGTGTGTGTGTTGTTATGTGTTTTAGTGTGTGTGTGTGAGTGTGTTAGTGTGTGTTAGTATATAGATCTAAGAGTGTGTATATATATGTATCTAGTTGATATATATATGTATGTATATATATATATATATATATATATATATATATATATATATATATATATATATATATATATATATATAGGATGATATATATATATATATATGTATCGGAGTGTGTGTGTGTGTTTGTAGCTAGAAGGGGGGGATCCAGACTGCACAGCCGCAGCGAGTAGCAGCTGCTGCTGCACTGCAGCAGCAGCAGGGAGCTGCAGCAGCAGCAGCAAAGAGCAGTAGCAACAGCAATGCGAAGCACAGCAGCAGCAGTAGCAGTACATGCAGGAGCAGCAGCAGCAGCAAGCTCCAGAGTAGCGAGGGCTAGTGAGGGAGGAAGAGAGATTGATATATATATATATATATATGTTGATAGATAGTTAGATAGATAATAAGTTAGATAGATAGATAGTTACCTAAGTAGGTAGATAAGATAAGTAGATAGTTAGATGGCTAGATTAATAGATAGATAGTTAGGTATTTAGATAGATAGATACTAGATAAGTAGATAGCTAGATACTTAGATATATATATATATCTATCTAAGATATAGATATCTATATATTATAGTTAGTAATATATTTATGCGTAGGGTAAGGTAAAGGGTATTTGGTATATGTGTGTGGATATCTATATATATAGGTATATACATACTTAGATATATATAAATATGATAGATATGTATATTTCCTAGCCTAGATTAATAACTAGGTATATAATCTTTAGTTAGATAGCTAGTTAGAGGGGTTCGAGAGCGGTATCTCAATACCTTGAGATACCGAGGTATCTCAATACCTTGAGATATTCAAGGTATTGAGTTTCGAGCGGGGTATTTGAGCATTAGCCTAGGAAATGTCTTGGAGTAATTTTGATATGTTTATATATATATATATTTACGCGTGCTAGCCTAGGTTTTAGCGGGTTTAGGCGGGGTGCGTGGCCTAGGGCGAGGTATCAGATACCGAGGGTATCCCGGTATCTCGATTAGGCGAGTTTGAGAGTTTAGTAATTCAATGAGCTCGGTTTGACCTAGAATTTCAGGGGCACCCTAGTTTGACCTAGCTTTGACCATAATTGTCTCCGTTGATCGTAAAAGTCAACGTTTGATCTAGTTTTGACCTAGAGTTGACTTTTTGGACCCCAGGTTGACTTTTTGACCCAATTTTCACCGGTTTGACCCGTTCGACCTAGAATAGCCCTAGAAGCCTGTTTTTAATTATTTTATATCATTTTAAATGCTTAGAACCCTGTTTAATTCTGCTTTTCGCATTAGGTCCTTGCGACACTGGTCCGGATCTCGATCCTCATCAGTTGCTCAGGACATCAGGCGAGTACCTACCTCTGATAGTTTCCATTTTATGATAGCGTTTATATCACCTGTTCTATAACTGTAATACTTGATTCTAACACATTGTTACACGAGCTGGTACTAGTGGATCCCGTCATGAGATGCTATCCCCCTTACCGTGTTCAGCGGGTACTCTATCACGTGTATTTCATCATATACTTCGGGTATTGATTCTCATGTGCTATCATGTGCTTCTTGTGCTCTCGCCTTCGTGTGCGCGAGCTATTATCATGTACGTAGCGTGTTGTGGTTGGATCCAATGGTATTAGTGGGGGAGGGGAGTAGGAGTTGGTTATGTGATCAAAGCCAAACAGTATTCATGTGTATGTCGGTTATGCAACTCACGCATAACGGAGTTATCGTAGTGTTTTTCATGTGCAACCTAAGCCGATCACATAACGAACTTGTGCTCAAGGCACTTAGCTAGTATTCATGTTTCTCACCTGCAGTTACTTTTTCACTACTTGTATTATTCTCCAGTTTACTTTGCAGCTACTTATTGTGCTCCAGCATATATTTATTTCCTGTGCATCTTGATTACTTTTCTATTGCTCGTCATATACACCTTACCATATATTTGGAGTTGCTTTCAGAGTTATGTACTTTGCTCCAGTCCTGACTGGACATATTTTTTTCCAGAGGATCCTGAGGACTATTGTCCGACGTTCTACGGGCCGGGTGTTAACGACTGTTGTGACCCCGTGATCGAGGAGGAGTGCGCCGAGGAGACGCCTATAGCACCCTAGTTAGCTAGGTGGGTTTCCTGGGTTGGTCCCAGTATTTTATTTTGGATGATTGTACTTATTCTTTTGTGGCTGTGAGATGTTGTAGCTATTATGGCCTTGGACTGTATTATTTTGGTTTGTCTTGCTCTCTTGGTTCTGTTTCTTTGTTTATATCATATCGTGCTTATATTCTTCCTCTAGATTTTGTGATTGAGATTATTGATATATATATTACGTGGTTGCCCTCCTTTTGGAGAGGATTATTGATATATATATATTGCGTGGTTGCCCTCCTTTTGGAGAGGTCATGCCGGATTTTTCTGTGAGATATAGATAGATATGGTTGACCTAGAACGGACCTTTACAGCGTTCTACCGTCGATTCTGCGGCATAGGCTGGACGTACCCACGGCTCATGCCCGATTTTCGGGTGCGGGTCGTGACAAAACATAATCCGAATTTACGTCTACACTCCTTCTCAACATGGCCTACCTTGCCACAGTAGTGACAAGTAGGAAGGGCTAGGGATTTGGATACAGCTCCCTGTGGTGCTTGATGCAGGTGAGGTTTCTTTGTAGCTTCTCCATGCGGTGCTCTGGCTGGTGCTGATGTGAAAGACCACTTCAGGTTGGACTCTCTCCTGGTGACGCGCTCCATACGTTGAGCTGCAGCAAGGACGTCCGTGTACGAAGTAGGTGCAACGGATCCGATCATTCTCTGTTGCTTAAAGTTTAGTCCGTCGAAGAACTTCTCAGCCTTCTCTTCTTCTGTCGGGATCAAGGTAGGGGCGAAGCGACTCAGACGAATGAATTCCGTGTTGTACTCTTCCACTGTCATACTGTCTTAAGTGAGGCGATTGAACTTGTCCCAAAGTTCTGATCGAGCAATAGCTGGAATGTACATCTCCTAAAATAGTCTGGAGAACTCCTTCCAAGTGACTCGGTCTGGTCCGAGCTGTCTCTCCTCAGATAGCCACCAGTGATGTGCATTGCCCGTCAATTGAATCCAAACGACAATTATCCAACGCTCTCTTGGAAGCTCAGCTGCTTCTAACTGGTGTTGTGTGTTTGTGAGCCACTCATGAACTTCAGTGGGCTCCTCCTTGCCAGAAAAGGTACGGGGCTTCAGCTGGCAAAAATCGATGATAGAGCCCGTCGTTGGCCATCGTGCTGGTGGGTTCGCCTGCTCCAGTGCGGTTACTAGGTTGTTCCTCAAGTTCTCTGCCTCGTAACCCTGAGCCTCTTGTTGAACCTGTTATTGGGCTTGCATCATTGCATAAAACATTTAAAATATCTGCTGCCCATCCATGGCTTGTCCTGGTTGGAAAACAGGCATTGGTGGAGCGAACTACGGCGGAGGTGGGATGTCATCACGCCGGAACCTTGAAGTATGTTGGCCCGCTTGATTGCTTTAAGCTGATTGTCCTCTATCTTCTGGTGTCACTCCCTCATCATAGGTGACCACAACATCGTGTGGTGTACCTAAGGGATTCTCTTCACCGGTTCTCGAATCTATTACTCTGCATTGAAAGAAAACTATGAGAACGCACAGAGGAATCAAGACAAGATACAATTCAAGAAATTAATTCGAATCCGATATAGAGGTCAAGAACGATTCAATCAAGTGGATGAGATCCTATAACTTATCATATCCTTATTGCAGGCTTGCTCGGTCCCTCAGTTGAAACTGAAGCAATTTAGTCGTTGACCTGCATGGGCCACCACAAAAACCATATCACGTCCCAGTCCCAAAATATCGAGAGACTAGCCACGTGGCAATGGCCAGCAGCACACACTGATGGGCAAACCCAATTTAATGGATCCATCAGGGTGTACTTAAGATATAAATTAACAGTAAGGGGCTATGGTACTAATCTTATCCACATAAATGAATACATCATCCACAGAAATGAATACATCAATATCAGTAAGGCGGCTGCTGGTCTCGGTGGTGGGGTCGTCGAGGCTCGTCGGAGTCGGGGTGGCCAGCTGCGGGGTCATCGTCGAGATGCGGCCGGGGAAACTCGACGGGTGACTGGAGAGACCGTGGAGACGGTGGTGGTGGCAGTAGCTTACGGTGGTGGTCGGATCGAGCGGAGGGGCGACGAGGGTCGTCGCAGCGGGGAGCGACGGTGGCCGGGAAGCTAGGGGTCGCCGGAGGGCTCAAGGCGGAGAGGGATGGTGGAGATGGCTGTGAAGGGGGTGGCCATGGGGGTTTTATAGGGGCGACGTGTGGCGCCCCGTTCCTCCTATTCGAGGAGCGCGGCTAAGAAACACAAGATTGGTATCGTTCGATCAGGATAGATTGAAACAAGAACTCGTCCTCATTATGGATTTGTTTCTTCGAAATTGATTCCCATATTCAGTGGACCGTGCCCCCGGGATCGACTTAGCGGCAGAGTCAGGAGGGACCTCTCCGCTGTATCTTTTGTTGCCTCAGATTTTGATGTCACTTGTTGCTTTCGTACTTTGAGTTGGTTTTCGGATTTGCTTGGATTTTCTTGAACAGTTTCGATGGATTTTATTATTTTCGTTCATTGAACTGTACTTCAATTCCGAGACTGGAAAGAGAGGAAGAGATATTGATCGAGCTGTTCGTGCAATACAGGTGAACGAGCAGTAGACGGCGTACAAGTGGAGTCTTGAATCGCCTCTTTCCTTCTTCCTTCCAACCATCTAAGTGAGTGGCTACCATCCCGATTAGCTAGCTCTGCTTCCAAGTCTTCACACCTAAAACTTTTGCATTCTTGTTGTCCCGATCAGACGATACCAAGTAATAACTAAAAGACAACAAGATAAAAAGGGAATAGACTTGGATTATTGCTTGTCAACTAAACTTGTGAACGGTTGCCTTATTGTATGCTAGTTTGTTTCAAATGTTCAATACATGCTTCAATTTGAGTTAGAATGCATCTTCTTCCATAAATTGTGGTAAGTATGAAATACACTTGTTAAGAAATAAACTGTCAGGAAGACTATGCAAAACGAATCATGTAATGTTGCTTATCTCATGTTCATATTCTCTCAACTGCATCAACGTTAAAGTAGCATGAACGATTGATCACGAACAACTTGTGCACAAGGTCAATGGTTCCGACGGACGGTTGCTGGGGTACTGGCACCGATCCGATCCGGACGGAACTTCACGATAGTCTCACGCATCTGGACAGGGTGGACTGTAGCACTCACGAATCTTGGCTACATGCCATCCTCGTTCAAGACTAAAACATCCATAATAGCTTCTAGCCAGTGATCTCTTTATATATTTAAACATGTTGCAAACTAACTTGTGTCTTTGTGGCAGGAAAGGCATGGTAAGTATTGTGCAGGTAGTTCAGACGGGCAGGTAAAAGTCACCGAACGGTGGCAAGTTCATTTCAGTAAATTCTATATGCTACTTACTTGAAAATGAACTAAGGCAAGATAGAAAACCATAAATAATATGCATGCTTCATATAAACAACGTGTTGATTGGTATAGTTCGGTTAGCTCACCTTCACCAGTATGTTTTGACATACTGACCCTTGTTAAAACAGGTTTCCCGCACTAAGGAGAACCGAGTGAGGAGCTGAAGTCGTCTTTCCCGATCCAGTCCAGCTGTAGGCGTGTTCATATTGTGCCACCCTTGAAGCATTTTGAAGCAGGAGCTTGCAACTCTATACATAATACAGCTCCGTGGGAAAGCCGTCCTCCAGCCCGGAGGTGTATACATTTTAAAGTTTAGTAAAGGGATGTAATGTACATGACTGCTATATCATTTTGAGTCAACACTTTTGTAAGCCCGTGCAGCAATTAGCTGACTCGTTCAAGAGTTTGTAATAGATGTTCATTATCAATAAAGAGAACTTTTCCATATTTCAAATCTGTGTTTTAATTTATCTGCGTACTCTGAATATGTGCTCGTTATGCAAGATACTCTAGCCTTGTGCGAGCGCAACCCCAGGCCCGCACGGCGGTCACGATTCGGGGGACGCTCCAACGATTCTACAGAATTGGGTCATGACATAGTGGTATCAGAGCACAGCTTCAAAGTTCCTTAGACTCTCGTACTGGAAAAGTTTCTTTAACGATCAAATTTCTGTGCGAACTCTTGAACTCGCTAGGCCAAAATGAGATACGTTCATGCAATAAGTCCATAATACATTATGATCCTAATGTAATTTGCCTTCTTTTGAAGGAATGACACTAGCACAATCCTCAGCACTAGCACCGGAAGAAACGCAAGGCCAAGAAAGTAGTTCGGGTACTTCGGGAAGTTCGCGAAGCCAGCGAGCCATGTCTCGCATCGATCCCATCCAGCAAATATTGTGGATGTTGGAGGCAAACCAACAAAGGGATGAAGCTCGCTACGAACGGGCCGAGAAGCGAGCGGAGGAGGTTCAGATCAAGTTTCAAGACAATATAGAAGCTCGATTCTCAGTCCAACAAAAGCAGGTAGATGCCCTGCAACAGATCGTGCAGACTTTGGCTTCCAACCATTCCGCGGCAACAGCAGCGACTCCGGTGGAAGAGCCCGTGCTTGAAGTCGAGACACCGCAAATACCAAGGGCGAGGGACGTGACTGCCTTCGACTTTGGCCACTTCCAGAAAGTCTACAACACTCCATTCAACGGGACTGAGGACCCAATCGTGGCTCTAGATTGGTTGGCCGAACTTGAAGACCACTTCGTCTGCTAGAGGTCCCCGAAGATAAGCGTGTCACATGCGCGCAACTACAACTCTGCCTCAACGCGAACGATTGGTGGGACGTGCATCGACGATCTTTTCAGTTTGACCATGGAGAGGAGGCGATCTCGTGGACGACTTTTCGTATCGCGTTTGAAGAGGAGTTTATACCCCCTCCAGTACAACGTCAGATGGAGAACGAGTTTGTGCAACTGAGGCAAGGTAGCATGACAGTTAAACAGTATTTCGCCGAATTCAACCGACTCTCCAAATTCGCTAGGGCCTATTTACCTGATGCAGTGAGTCGAGCTAGAAGGTTTGAATGTGGTTTGCGCCCTGCCATCCATGTGCACGTGGTCGTTCATCAGTATGGGACAATACGGGAAGTCATGAATCATGCCCTATCTCTTGAACCGCAGTATCCTCACGTTTCTACCGGCGCTGTGTATACCTACAATCACAAATGCCAAAGCAACGAGAAAGGAAACAATGCTGCAAAGCGCCCTAACAACGGCGGTCCACAGAGAGGGAACCCAGGGCAACCGTGTTTCTACTGTAAGAAATCGGGGCACACGGCCGAGAAGTGTCGCAAGAAACTCGGACAATATCTCATTTGTGGTGATTCAAACCATAGAATTCGAGACTGTCCAAAATATTCTGCTCAATATTACGTTCCCTAACGGTAGGTTCTATTCCTAAGTTTCGGGACGAAACTTCCAATAAGTTGGGTAGGATGTGGCGCCTCGTTCCTCCTATTCGAGGAGGGCGGCTAAGAAACACAAGATTGGTATCGTTCGATCGGGATAGATTGAAACAAGAACTCGTCCTCATTATGGATTTGTTTTTTCGGAATTGATTTCCATATTCAGTGGACCGTGTCCCCGGGATCGACTTAGCGGCAGAGTCAGGAGGGACCTCTCCGCTGTATCTTTTGTTGCCTCAGATTTTGATATCGCTTATTGCTTTCGTGCTTTGAGTTGGTTTTCGGATTTGCTTGGGTTTTCTTGAACGGTTTCGATGGATTTTATTATTTTCGTTCATTGAACTGCACTTCAATTCCGAGATTGGAAAAAGAGGAAGAGGTATTGATCGAGCTGTTCGTGCAATGCAGGTGAACGAGCAGTAGGCGGCGTACAAGCGGAGTCTTGAAGCACCTCTTTCCTTCTCCCTTCCAACCATCTAAGTGAGTGGCTACCATCCTGATTTGCTAGCCCTGCTTCCAAGTCTTCACACCTAAAACTCTTGCATTCTTGTTGTCCCGATCAGACGATACCAAGTAATAACTAAAAGACTACAAGATAAAAAGGGAATAGACTTGGATTATTGCTTATCAACTAAACTTGTGAACGGTTGCCTTATTATATGCTAGTTTGTTTCAAATGTTCTATACATGCTTCAATTTGAGTTAGAATGCATCTTCTTCCATAAATTGTGGTAAGTATGAAATACACTTGTTAAGAAATAAACTGTCAGGAAGACTATGCAAAACGAACCATGCAATGTTGCTTGTCTCATGTTTATATTGCCTCAACTGCATCAACGTTAACGTAGCATGAACGATTGATCACGGACAACTTGTGCACAAGGTCAATGGTTCCTGAGGACGGTTGCTGGGGCACTGGCACCGATCCGATCCGGACGAAATTTTACGATTGTCTCACGCATCTGGTCAGGGTGGACTATAGCACTCACGAATCTTGGCTACATGCCATCCTCGTTCAAGAGTAAAACGTCCATAATGGCTTCTAGCCAGTGATTTCCTTATATATTTAAACTTGTTGCAAACTAACTTATGTCTTCGTGGCAGGGAAGGCATGGTAAGTATTGTGCAGGTAGTTCAGACGGGCAGGTAAAAGCTACCGAACGGTGGTAAGTTTATTTCAGTAAATTCTATATGCTGCTTACTTGTAAATGAACTAAGGCAAGATAGAAAATCACAAATAATATGCATGCTTCATATAAACAACGTGTTGATTGGTATAGTTCGGTTAGCTCGCCTTCACCGGTATATTTTGACATACTGACCCTCGTTGAAACAGGTTTTCCGCACTAAGGAGAACCGAGCGAGGAGCCAAAGTCGTCTTTCCCGATCCAGTCCAGCTGTAGACGTGTTCAGATCGCGCCACCCTTGAAGCATTTTGAAGCAGGAGCTTGCAACTCTATACACAATGCAGCTCTGTGGGAAAGCCGTCCTCCAGCCCAGAGTTCTATACATTTTGAAGTTTAGTAAAGGGATATAATGTACATGACTACTATCTTATTTTGAGTCAACACTTTTGTAAGCCCGTGCGGCAATTAGCTGACTTGTTCAAGAGTTTGTAATATATAGATGTTCATTATCAATAAAGAAAACTTTTCCATGTTTCAAATCCGTGTTTCAATTTATCTGCGTACTCTGAATATGTGTTCGTTATGCAAAATACTCTAGCCTTGTGTGGGCGCAACCCCAGGCCCACACGACGATCACGATTCGGGGGATGCCCCAACGATTCTACGGAATCGGGTCGTGACACGACTGCCGGCGGGTAGGGAGGTGGACGGTCGGGAGGGGGAGAGTCGCGGGGAGCGGGGGAGGCATAACCGTCGCAGGGGCGGAGGCGGATCGGCCGATGGCGGTCGCTGAACCGTCGGGGTCGTTACAGAATTTAGGATTACTGTATATGCGGGTTCGGGTCGGGTTGGCGGGTCGGGTTCTGGATTCGGGTCCGGATCCGACCCGCTAAGGTACGGGTCGGGTACGGATCTCGGGTATGAGTCGGGTATGGATCCGACCCGTTAGGGTTGATCCGGTTTGGTTCAGGATGGGTCCGGTTCAGGGTTAAACCGGTTGGTTCATCCCGGATCATGTTGGTTTATTTTGGTTTAAATAAAAACTTAGTTTTTAGGTCTTTAAAAATAGTTATGGGGTCCAATAAATTTCAGAAAAATTGTTGTAAGTCTATTATTCTATTTTACACCCAAAAATATTATTTTTATAATATTTTTATATTTAATAAAATTCCAAAAATTATTTAACACCAGAAAACATTTATTTTAATTATTAAAAAATTACAGAAAAATTCAGAAAAATTTCAAAAATTTATTTTTAAATTCTGAAAATTCTGGGTGTTTACAATTTTTGTTACCGACAGAGAATATACGCTGATAAATGCTATAGATATTATATTTTCTCATGTGCATAGACTACTATGCACTTGGCATATAAATTGAAATATCCAAGCTCAATGCGAGAGAAAATTTGAAAATGTGGACGGTAAAATCGACATGCTTCGCTTCGAAGAATTCTACAGTGATTGGAGTCTTGTATGGCGAGAAAGTACTACAGACTGCTACGACACAATATGGTACATGTTCCAACAAAAGTGGGAGACGAGTAACCCGACATGTAAATCTTATATCAAAGATACTTGGCTAGAACCACATAAAGAACAATTTCTCTTAGCATGGACGAACATGGTGAAGCATTATGGCACCATTGCTACGAACTGGGTTGAAGGATCACACTCAAGTTTAAAAAGATATCTACGGTCATCGGTCAGTAATTTTATTTCACTTTAGCAATCGATTCATTTGATGATTATTTCTACGGTGAACGAGATTGTAGCATCATTTGAGATAAGCCTCAATATTGCAAAGCATGAATACAAGCATGAACACCTTTTGGATGGTTTAATCCATGTAGTATCTCACAAGGCCTTAGACTTATTGTTTGAGGAGATTGGTAGGTCAAAGTTGGTTGGTTATGATCCCGATATTTGCGGTTGTTCAAATCGACATTCACTCGGCCTTCCTTGTGCACATGAGATTAATAAATATCGTCGTCAATCTATACATATTCCAATTGATGGTGTTGATCAACGTTGGAGACAGCTGTCGATAATGCCGACGATGGAAGTTCACGATAATTTCTTTTGTTTGCCAAAAGTGAAACTCCTGCACGCAATGTGGTGTGTCGCATCAAAACCGGAGAGAAGATCCATTGAGATTAAAATCCAAGAAATTGCAGTCCCAGCAACAACTCGATTGCAAGAGCCATCTGTTGTTCGAACTCCTAAGGGAAGACCACACTCAAGAATGAGTAGAGCAAAAAAGAAGGAGATGGAGTCAACTAAAAGAGATCCATCCTTGTTTGAACATATTGAACGCAATTTGGAGAAAGTTAAGGCAAAGTCGGTTATCGAAAGTGTGGTATTTTCGCAAAAAAAGAGTAAGCTTACTATTCGAAGGGGGAAGAAACAGAAAACGAATGATGCAGTCACAGCGGAGGATTTAGATAACTTCTCTGATTCATATAGTCTATACATTCAAAATTTTCTACCTGAGATACGAGATTTCATTTGGTCTATTATTGATGTTCCTAAGGATGGCCATTATGGATATCATGCACTAGCAAGACAACTAGGCTATTCAGTTGAAGCAGGATGGAGACATGTTAGGGAAGAGCTGTACGAGGAGTTGGAGTTCCGTCTACCCTTCTATAGGCAGATACTCGGCGAAGAAATTGTTGGAGATTTGTTGGCAAGCATACCTTGTACGAAAATAATTACCGGACCAGACCATTACATGGATGTCCCGCCTGCTGCATACGTATTCTCTAATAGGTATAAGATACCTATTTTAATTATCTCACAAGGCATTAACAATACTTTCTTTCCAATGTGTGCTCTCCCAGCCGAACACGGACTATCCAATCTATGTTCGATAGGGCTTATCGGACAACACTTTGTCATCCCAAGGTTGATCGGTCATTCTCCTCCTCCACCTTCTACGCTTTGGTATAAACACGCACCAGAGGAAGCGATCGCATGGACGACACCCTACATGGATGCAATTGCTGGCTATAAGAAGATGGTGAAGATGGAGGATCCAAAAATCTTGCCAAAGGACTACTTTGATATTCTAATCGATTGATACATCTTATACTGTATGTTGTGCAATGAGCCATGTATGTTGAACTGTATATTGAACTGTATGTTGTGCAATGAGCCATATATGTTTAACTGTATATTGAACTGTATGTTGTGCAGTGAAAGAAATAAAACTAGAACTGTATATTGAACTGTATGTTGTGCAATGAGTCAAAATATGTATAAAACTAGGGCTGTCAAATTTTGGACAGTCCCACAAGCTAACTGGACAGTCAAAATTTTGACAGTCCTAATTTTAACCCCACTGTCTCTGCACAATTATATGTAAAACTAGGACTGTCAGAATTTTGACAATGCCAAAATCTATGAGTACTGTCAAAATTTTGACAGTCCCACAAGTTATGAGGACTGTCAAAATTCTGACAATCCTAATTTTAACTCACTGGAATTTTTTTATAAAACTAGGACTGTCAGAATTTTGACAGTCCTACAAGATATTAGGACTGTCAAAATCTTGACAGTCCCAATTTTAACCCACTGTCTCTGCACAATTATATGTAAAACTAAGACTGTCAGGATTTTGACAGTCCCAAAAGCTATGAGGACTGTCAAAATTTTGACAGTCCCACAAGCTATAAGGACTGTCAAAATTCTGACAGTCCTAATTTTAACTCACTGGAAATTTTATATAAAAGTAGGACTGTAAGAATTTTGACAGTCCTACAAGATATTAGGACTGTCAAAATCTTGACAGTCCTAATTTTAACCCACTGTCTCTGCACATTTATATGTAAAACTAGGACTGTCAGGATTTTACAGTCCCAAAAGCTATGAGGACTGTCAAAATTTTGACAGTCCTAAATCTAACCCACTGGAAATTTTATATAAAACTAGGACTGTCAGAATTTTGACAGTCCTATAAGCTATGAGGACTGTCAAATTTTTGACAGTCCTAAATTGAACCCACTGTCTCTGCAAAATTTTATATAAAAATAGGACTGTCAATTTTTTGACAGTCCTGATAGCTTTCAGGACTGTCCAAAATATGACAGTCCAAGTTTTTAGCTACTGCCTCTGCATATTTAACAACTGTATGTAGCAAACTAAAAACACAGATTGTAGCAAACTTAAAACATAACCAATTGTAGCAAAGTTTTACAAGTCAAAGTTTTCAAACTTAAAAGTTTTACATCTCTCAAAACACAAATTGTAGCAAAGTTTTACAAGTCTTCAAACATGGACTAAACTTTATGCCGCATCTTTGTACGTTGCTCTCTATTTTTCAAGAAAGAAAAATCTCCAGCGTTGTCGATTTGTTGTAGCTCATCATTGATTGCCATATAATTCGTACCATGTCAACTTACGAGGCTTCTTCCCAACTTTTTCACTTTCCTAGCCTATTCATGAGAATTAAAAAATTTGTTAGGTTATAAACATTTACATATATCAAACTGAAAGTGAAGAAGTTGGCTCACCATCTTGACCAATACAGTATACAAGACCGATTTGGCAGGAAGATCTGATGGTACATGCATAATATCGCCTCCGCGTTGGAACAACGTCGGTAGTCCGACACCAGCGTAGTAGGCGAGGTAGTCGTCGCTATATTCCGTCATATTTACTGCTGCTTGCCATTCAGTTTCTCTAATAACGTGACGTTGCCACTCGGTGAAGAAGTCCGAGACCCAGTTGAACGTCGCAGGAATATAGTTTAGAGGTTTTGTACCTCGCGGAGCAGTTATCATTTTTAATATGCACCTTGGGACTGTTTGTACGTAGCCAAACTGACGGAGCACTCTATCAGGCATATAAGCCTCCTCGATTTCATGCCAACTTATCAAGCCGTGATATAAAGCGACTGGTTGCAATTGACGACTAGTCTGTCGTAAATCACGATATGGATCCCAAACAATCTGCAACGCATAAAATTTAGCATAACGTCATTTAGCATAACGTAATTTAGTCAATTATTACCAAACATTAAAAAATTAGGTCTCAATTCACCTCTTCTATCGTAATATCTTCGAGTGCATTCCGTAGGACAACCAATGGACGTTTGGCATCTTCCTTAGTTGGCTTCCATCTGCACATTCTAGGAAGGTGCTCGTCATACCCTCGGTTCAGTTTAGTCCGCTGCAGGATTGGAAAGTACTCGTATATCCATGCCTTCACGTAACCAAGTTGAAAAAATATTAGTCCAAAAATTAACAATAAATTTTTTAATTATGTATACAAGTTGACAAAGATATATCTATACATAGAGTAGAGTCTGGCATCCGGCTATTGTCTTCGAACCGACGCGGGATGCCACACCAAGCTAGCGGTAAAGGTATGCTAGTATACCGCTTCCCTAAGATATTTTTTTCACCGTGTCTATGTTGTCCAAATTCAGGAGATATTTGGCATGTATGGACGCTGCAGACTTATCCGTAATGTCGACAGTCCCTAAGATGAACTGCATATATCCACGGGCCATATTATCGCTATTATCCACTTTGGGGTCCGGATCAGCGAATATCTCCTCCAAATATTTTAAAGGAAGTCCGTACGACTTCTTGAATTCTTGAAGAGTGGTAAAACTAGTGGCATCAACTCCCAAACACCCTGATACATAATCCGCGATATGGTCATAAAAGTTGATGCTCGACTCATCAAAAGTATGATTCATCATGACTCGACCATCAACCTTAAATCCCAATATATGATGGACGTCATTAAGGGTAATCGTCAACTCCCCGTTTGGTAGATGAAAAGTATTGGTTTCTGGATGCCATCGTTCTACAAATGCTGATATCAGTGCATTATCTACCGTCGTATATGAGTAGTTACCCAAATATTATAAATCGGTGGGAATAATTTTAGCCTTCACATCGTCTCCCAATAATTCAAACCTCCGTGTATTATATTTTTTGTCGTGGTTGATCACCGTTAACATACGAGAACTCTCCTGAAAAGTAAACAATTGGATGAAGTTATACCTCTATATAAAATATACTTATCTATAAATAATTGGATGAACTTAGAACTTACAACTATATATAAAATTATCATAACGTAATGTACTTACCGGATTGTTCCATATTTGGTATGCAATATGGTTCTCGATCGACGGTAACATAGAGCAACTGTTTGGACGAGTCTCGACAGGACTATCTGCCTGCTGAGAAGGTCCTGAACCATCAGTAGCCCAGTTTTCGAGGGTTTGTGGGAGACTCTCTATAGGACTATCTACATGCTGAGAAGGTCCTGAACCATCAGTTGGCCGATTTGGGACATTTGGTATGTCCTCATCGGAGGAGGAAGAAGAACCAGAAGTACTAGGAGGAGCAGGTCTCTTCGAACGAGTGACAGTCTTCTTCGTCAGTCGACGTTTTCTAACTTCAGGGCGTGCCTCGGGGTCGCGGATAGTGAGAACTGGTTCAATAGTACGCGGAATATTACGTTCCTTACGCATCGACGCAGTAGGACGTCTTCTGATGATATCTTCATCCTTAGTGCCCTTCCGAGGGTCGTGACTATAAGACAAAAAAAAATTATTTTAACATTATAAATTAATTTAACATTCAGGACTGTAGAAATTTATACAGTCCTATATGTATACAGGACTGCAAAAATTTCCACAGTCCTAAATTATTTAGGACTGTTGAAATTTCTACAGTCCTTTATACATTTAGGACTGTAGAAATTTCTACAGTCCTAAATCTATATAGGACTGTAGAAATATCTACAGTCCCGCTCGACTCTACTCGATACATTCGACGAATGTCAAAATTGTATGCCCTAAAATCGGGTACGAGCATCTAGATAAACGTCCAAACTACATCCTAAACTACATTCAGGACTTTTATGCCCTCATTTTAAAAATGGAAAGATAACCACTCAAAATTTTCAAAATGCTATAGAAATTTTATAATTTTTTGGAAAATTTTCTAAATGCAATAGAACAAGGAGAAGGAAGAATTGTACCTTGATTCTTTCGAGACTTTGGAAGCCATCGACAAGGAGGAGGAGGAGAAAGTGGAGGAGGACGGCTCCGGCAAGAAAGGGAGGAGGGGGGAGGGCTCCGGTGGAGGTTTGGGAGGAGGGTTTAAAGTTTGGGCCAGTATGAGTAAACTTTTGGACTAGTATGAGTAAACTTTATTCATTAATGGGCTAGCCCCAATCCTGGGCTAGCCCCAAGTAAAGAATGTAGTGCCCTTATCAACAGCCTTTTAGAGTTTCGGTTATGAACTATTATGAGAGACTCGGTTTTGGGTGATTTTAAGTAGCGACTTTTAAATAATTCAATTCATGCTTGGTAACGAACGGTTTTGAAAGATTTTTACAATAATAGATGAAATAAAATTAATAAAATCGTTCAAAACCTATCGATTTAGGGTGTTTAAAAAATTACATAAAATTATATTACACCGATTTTTGAGCCGACCAAAACCAGTGCCTCATAAAAATTTTCAAACAGAGATTTTCATAAACGGTCGATTCAAAAATACCCCAAAACCGGTAAAAATATCGTTACCAAGTAGATCCTAAGGGTTGGGAGGTTTTGCTATGTGGCTCTCATGGGTTCTCCATATGACACCTATGTAGGATAAGTGACCATACCAACTGATAAATTGCATAATTTGACTAAGGACTTTGATGCTAATATTCATTTGGATGAAATAGAAATTCATGTAATTTGCATTATTAAAACATTTTTCTTATTATAAAACATTAACAACTAATTAGTTAAGAAAAAAATATTATTAAGATATGTCTAAAATAATTAAAATAAATTGAACGATGCCGTATTATTGGTTACGACTATGACAAAAATCCTAATTCTAACCTTAATTATAGAACATTAAATCTAACTCTAAAACACTAACATAATCCTAACCCTAAAGTACTAATCCTTACTATATTCCAAACCCTCAAATACTAACCCTAATTCTAAACACTAATGATAATCCCAACCCTAAAACCTGATCAACTGACCCTATCTTTGATCCTAAAACTATAAAACCGTATCTCTAAACTCATAAATTTTTTTGAACCAACTACTCGCATCCATCTTATTGTAAGATCTTCCAAGCTTATCTAACCATACTTATATTGTTTTATTCCGATTACTTTAGTTTTCAAATTTTGTTTAAATTGCTGAATACTAAAAAAAATAAAATTTGGAGTCTGAAAAAACTGAAAAAATTTCATGCATACCATTTATTAACCATTTTTGTTTATTTCATATAAATGAAATAGTATCCCATCGATAAAAAAAAAAGCTTTCAATTTTTTTTCCAAATTGTTTAAATACCATGTTCATGAATCAATATTTTTATTTTCAGCAACAATATAAGCAATTGAATATAAATGGTTGTTAGTGTTGTGAGCACAATCAACAAATAAATAACCTTGATATCTAGATATAAGAAAAATAACATCAATATTAATTCTAGTTAAACAACTGCTTAAAAATCAAACAAATATTCTTTGAAAGTTATTATTTTCTATAAAATTTGTAAAAATTTGCTCCCAGAAATTGTTTTCATAATTGTATAAACATATTTTTTTTAAAACTACTATATGCATCAAAATAAATACCATTAATTTCAGCTAATGCAACTTTCTCAGCTCTCTAAGCTTTAGAATATTGAATATGTATTCTATATAAAATCAAATAGCCCTATATAGGGCTATTTGATTTTACCCCATGTTAGATTAGGTATAGAAATTCATGTAATTTCTGTAATTTGCATTATTAAAATATTTTTCTTATTATAAAACATTAACAACTAATTAGTTAAGAAACAAATATTATTAAGATATGTCTAAAATAATTAAAATAAATTGAACGATACCGTATTATTGGTTACGACTATGACAAAAATCCTAATTCTTACCCTAATCATAGAACATTAAATCTAACTCTAAAACACTAACCTAATCCTAACCCTAAAGTACTAATCCTTACTATAATCCTAACCCTCAAATACTAACCATAATTCTAAACACTAAGGATAATCCTAACCCTAAAACCTGATCAACTGACCCTTACTTTGATCCTAAAACTATAAAACCGTACCTCTAAACTCATAAATTTTTTTGAACCAACTACTCGCATCCATCTCATTGTAAGATCTTCCAAGCTTATCTAACCATACTTATATTGTTTTATTCCGATTACTTTAGTTTTCAAATTTTGTTTAAAATGCTGAATACTAAAAAAAAAAAATATTTGGAGTCTGAAAAAACTGAAAAAATTTCATGCATACTATTTATTAACCATTTTTGTTTATTTCATATAAATGAAATAGTATCCCATCGATAAGAAAAAAAAGGTTTCAATTTTTTTTTCCAAATTGTCTAAATACCATGTTCATGAATCAATATTTTTATTTTCAGCAACAATATAAGCAATTGAATATAAATGGTTGTTAGTGTTGTGATCACAATCAACAAATAAATAACCTTCATATCTAGATATAAGAAAATAATATCAATACTAATTCTAGTTAAACAACTGATTAAAAATCAAACAAATATTCTTTGAAAGTTATTATTTTCTATAAAATTTGTAAAAATTTGCTTCCAGAAATTGTTTTCATAATTGTATAAACATATTTTCTTAAAACTACTATATGCATCAAAATAAGTACCATTAATTTCAGCTAATGCAACTTTCTCAGCTTTCTAAGCTTTAGAATATTGAATATATATTCTATATAAAATCAAATAGCTCTATATAGGGCTATTTGATTTTACCCCATGTTTTATTTGGTATAGAAATTCATGTAATTTACATTATTAAAATATTTTTCTTATTATAAAACATTAACAACTAATTAGTTAAGAAAAAAATATTATTAAGATATGTCTAAAATAATTAAAATAAATTGAACGATACCGTATTATTGGTTACGACTATGACAAAAATCCTAATTCTAGCCCTAAT